>CAUYSK010105968.1:0-41281 GCA_963575035.1 Avahi laniger
TGCCTGTAGTCCCAGCTACTTAGGAGGCTGAGACAGTGGGATTGAGCCCAGGAGTTTGAGGTTGCTGTGAGCTAGGCTGACGCCACAGCACTCACTCTAGCCAGGGTAACAGAGTGAGACTCTGTCTCAAAAAAAAAAAAAGAAGAATTCTTTCTATAGGAACTAGCTGAAACACTTCATTCTTAGGGCATTTTAATTGACATTAGGCAAGCTAACATTACCGACTTGCTATCATGTTTGTTATAAAATAAAAAGTGTAAGACCCTTGACAAGAAATTTTAAGTCATAGGCTTCAGAATTTTGTATGTATTTAGTAATATCCAGAGTTTTTTACTATTATCCACACTCCCAGCTAAAAAAGCATATTCTTCCAAATAGTGTGAAACATACCCTACAAGAGAACAAAACCTCAAAAGGATTAGAGCAAGTCAGATAATATCAAGAAAAACATTCCCTCTCTAACCAAGCATTAAGACCTTGTGCCTGCTGGAGACATTCTATTTGTAAGCATCCTTACTGCAAATGGAAAAGAAAATCACACACTTTTGTTTAAAGGAATAGAGGTTACTAATTCAAGACTTCCCCAGTGAAGGGTTTACAGAAAGGAGACAAGGTGTGTATACAGTGTGGTAACAGCAGTAAAGATATGGTTTCTTTATCTTATACACAGTCATGTAATTTGCCATTGATAGAAATAGGTTGCCTATGGCATGTTTGCATTGCCAGAATCCATCATCATTAAGTTATACACAATCCCAAGAAAATACTTTTTGCTTATAGAACAGAAAGTATCAATCGACAATATTCATTACTTTATATAATTAAAATAGTATAGGGGCCAGGCACCCAGTAATCCTCGCACTCTGGGAAGCCAAGGTGGGAGGATCCCTTGAGCTCAGGAGTTCTAGACCAGCCTGAGCAAGAGCAAGACCCCATCTCTACTAAAAATAGAAAAAATTAGCTGGGTGTGGTGGCACACGCCTGTAATCTCAGCTACTCGGGAGGCTGAGGCAGGAGGATCCCTCCAGCCAAGAGTTGGAGGTTGCAGTGAGCTATGATGATGCCACTGTACTCTAGCTGGGATGGCAGAGTGAGACTCTGTCTCAAAAAAATAAATAAATAAATAAAAGAAAAGTAGTATAAAACATTTTCAGCAGGAGCTATGTTAGGAATCTAAATTCTTTCACATACAGAATATTCTGAGGAGGGTAGAGAAAAGATCAGTATGTCAGAAATTTCCTGTTCTGAAGTTTTCACATCTATTTATGATATTATTTATAAAAATCTATGTTATATAAAAATAAAATATCAGCCATTAGAGACTATCAAAGCAATTTTATTAATTAACAATTATATATAATTAATTTCTCATTTACAGTTTGCTGATACAAGTCTTAGTTGTTAAGACATGTCCTTGTGGAAATATTTTAATTATTTTTTATGTGTCTTTAGGTGTGAAATCACATGGAGATATTACTCCCAAACCTGTCTCCTCACCTCCAAAATGGATATATTCTACTTCCTCCTGGGGTTGTTAGAAGGAGTCACATATGTGAAAACACTTTGAAAGAGCAAAGCATTACTAGAATCATATATGCATTTGTTATTAACCTTTGTCTATAGATTTGTTCCAAATTACCAAATATAATCTTATTTACTTTTAAAGACTCAAAGTACTTCGTCATTATTAGAGATTCATAAAATGAAATATGAAGAAATGTAAAAAGGCTTTCCAACCTATGAAATACAATATAAACCTTTTCAAATAAGTTTGCTATCAAAGTAATGCCTTTTCATAAATCAGTCATAATTTCTTTCTCTTTTCTTTTCATAGGAGATGATTCCACTTTCTATAGTCCTTTTCACTGCAGATTGAAAATCAAAACAGCATGGGAGGAAAGTATGTGAAGTCAGGAATCGACTACTTTGATTCATTCCCTAGTTCTATTACTTACTAGTTGTATGACTTTAGGAAAGTGTCTTAGTCTCTCATCAGTTTCCTCATCTATAAAGCAACTTAATAATGTTACCTCCTCCTGGAGTTGTGAGAACAAACTGAGATAATATATGTAAAGCACATGACAGAGCACCTGGAACATACTAAGTGCCCAGTGAATGTCCGCTTTTGTTACTGCGATCCTTCTCTGGGGGTTTCTAACCACTTTCCTCCTCCAGTATCGTGCCTGCTGCCTAATACATAAAGTGTTTGTTAAGCATCTGGACCATCAACAATCTCGCCATCTGGATTTATCTTTCCGGGTAGTTTTGATTTTGTAGGCTCTGGACTGCAGTGCAGTCTTTAGGAGCCACAACTATCTTGAGACACAGCATTAGCAAGCATATACCCCGATGGCCTTTTTAACGCCCCGTTACACTCATCCTCAGCTATTTCTCCCAGCACTCTGGCGCACTGACCTCATTCTGAACCCAGCATGGAACAAGCCAAGTTCCTTCTAGTCTTCCATCCCTGGCTCTCCCTCCTCCTTTTCCCTGTGCTATTGTTCCCTCTGACGTTCTCATGGCTCACTCCTTTCCTTATTCAGAGACCAGTTAACTTCCTCACCCCCACGCCAACACGGTAATGGATCTTCATAGTTGTCTTGTTAAATTTCTGCCATTTCTGTCTCCCATCATGAGACATAAGTTCCATAAAAACCATAGCCATATCTGACTATCCACTAACAAGACCATTCTCAGCCTATTCTAGTGCCTGATATCTACTGATTATTCAATACGTATTTATTGAATGGATAAATGGAAAAATGAATTGTTTCTCTGTTTACTGTTTACCCTGTAGTGCTTGGAGTTTGACATGTCAGAATGATTGTGTATGAGTGCATGTGCGGGTGTGTGCACAGACAGGTGGAAAAATAGATGTGTCTGTATATGTGGGCTAGTATACATGAATGCATTCCCTACCTCTGTCCACTGAGAGGGCCTAGAGTCAGTGACACTCCAGTAGCAACAAACACACCTAGTATCCAGATATTGATTTCTGAATACCATTCTTCATTAAAAGGAATGAAGGGCTCCTTTATAAGATGGTTGCTTCTAGGACTAGGGCAGAGAAAATACCAGATGAGCCTGGAGCATCTTACAGTGCCAGAAAGTAAGGAAGTACTCAAGAAAATAAAACAAATGAGAGCATGTCAAGAGAACACAGGTGCCAACCTGAAAAATCTCCCAATAGCCAAAGCTGAAACAGTTTGAATAACAAAAGAAATAACAGTAGATTATAACTCAAAAATAGAAATATATATCCACTAGTCCATAATGATATAAAGAAATAATTGGATAAATAGATAAATAGAAGTAGAATGGGACAATTTTTCCTTAAGAGTTCCAAGTAATAATTGTATTAATAGGAGGAATGAGGGAAATAGAAAATCACCATTAGAATGCCACAGTAATAATTGCTGCAGACAATATCAACAGATGGATGCTGAAATTAGTGGGCAAAACTTTAATGAGAAAAAAGATATTTGCATTTCTTGAAAGTATCTTCTGAAAATATTTATTAATTATTTTGGTGGCTGTAACATATGTCCAAAACACTTTAATAACTCTCCCTTCAGCAGGCAAAGCTTAATTCCCCTCATCTTGAGTCTGGGCTGGATTTGTTGAGTGGCTTCTATTAAATAAAATATCCTGGAGAAAGCTGACAGGCGTGAATTTAACCAAGTGATCAAGGTTAGCGTCACCAGTAGTAAGGCATGTTGACACTGTGCAATGATGCAATGAAATGGCCACATCACTAAATCCATAACCTCAGTTTAATCATGAGAAAAATCAGACAAACATAAATTGAGGGACGTTTTATAAACTATTTGACCAGTAATCTGCAAAAGTACCAAGGACATGAAAGATGAGGAATGATTGAGGAACGGTCACAGTTTGGAGAACATTGGGGGAAATGATGATCAAATGTTATGTGGTATCCTCAGGTGGATCCTGGAAGAAAATAAGAATATTAGACCAAATTAAAAAAAGAGAGAAATCCTAATCAAATCTTTGGTTAAGTTAATAATATTTACCAATACTAATTTCTTATCTTTGAAAAACTGTCATGTTTATGTAAGATATTAGCATTAGAGGAAGCTAAAGGGTATAAGGGAACTCTCTGTGCTCTCTTTGCAATAGTTCCGTAAATCTAAAATCATTTCAAACTAAGAAATTAAAAAAAAAAAAGAAACAGTGGAAGTGTATAAAACTCAGTTCCTAGCATAGATTAAGCATTTAACAAAACTTTTAAAATGAATTAGGTGTATTTGATAGCAGATTTTTTTACATAGCTATAGAATTATCTTCATTGATTTATATGTGAATCCATTCTTCTTTCTACTCCAACCATTTCCTTTAAGCATACATGTGGTTTTCAGGATTCCATTCTCTTGTTGTTTCCATCTTCCAAAATGACTTTCTATTTTTCTTCCCTACCTGATACATTTTTTATGGTTCAAAATCCAACTCAAATGTGACCTTTACATAAAGCCTTTCAAGTATCCATAAATCTTTCTAAATGTCTCTGTTTTAGCATTCATGCTATTATACTTGATGCTTTATGTGGTTTTCTCACTATCTAAAAATACAGACTTTTAAAAGAAAAGGCTGTATCTTTATATTTTTTAATACTCAGTTTAGTGCCCAAACACAGTTTTCATAATGTGTTCATGAATTAATAAATGATAGAATAAATGAATAATTATTCTGTTTTAAGTATTTGACTTGGTTATTATATTCAATTATGTGATATTGAAATAAAAGATTCATGACTTTTTTTTTTACTTTATTAACTCACCAGAACCCCCAGCAAAGTTTCATTTCATGCATGTAAATGATTGTCCCACAAACCCAATTTAAACAGGTCATCTACTACTACACAATTATGATTCTTAGCTGTAGCTTGAGTAGAGTGGAAGAGTGGAGTGAAGGGTGATGCACATCAACTGTTCATTTTGTTCATCTGGCTACTTTGTAAGGAATGTTACACTATCTTTCAGGGCCACTTAACATAGATTCTCTGCCAGAGTAGAAGACTGTCCACTTTTGAAAATATTTTCTATTGTGAAATTATCTCCCCCATCTAGGAAAAACAATTTTAGAAATTTTTTATGTTAGGCTCCACAATAACAAAAAAATGCATTCATATTTAGGGTATATTGCCTTATTTATGGCAAAAATAAGATGTGGACTGACTTCATGCTTAGATAAATGTTCTTCTGAATATTTTCTGTCAAAAGAAACACAATAAAATGCTTGATCATTTGAAGCACTGTAAGATCAATAGCTTACTATTGTATGATTTATTAATATTTATTACTCTTTATAAGTTTCAAATATTGAAAATATTTATTTTCTAAAATATTTTACTGATTTTTTTTTAGCCTAAAAATCAAACCATCAAATAGAAGGAAGATAGAAAAGGCTTTTGTGGGACTTTTCACTTGAAAATTCATATAAATTTGTATCACGAAGTCTATAGTATCAATGTTGTGAGTATCATAATTGTATAGTTTATATTGGTTCATATTATAGCCATTATTTTTATTTAGCACCCTGTTAGTTCCATTTAATTCATATATTAGATGATTAGTAAAAATGCATTTCTGTATGTATATATATAGTCTGTATTAATAGCTCTTATGCATATCTACTATACATATATATTGCATCTTGGAGAATACCTCTAATATTAGTAATTTATTCATATTTCCATTGGTTTTATAAGATGCCATTATACTTCCTCAATCTTATTAAAACTAAGGCTGAAAGAACTAAATATTAAATGCATAAGATGGTAGTAGATTATTAGAAATTGCTCCTCTTATAAACTCTGAACCTAGCTGATCAATATTTCTCCAATAATCTGGCAATCGATTTCATACAATTAATTTAAATATTTCTTGCAGTAAAAATAAAACTATAAGTTGGTGCAATGGTGCATGCCTCTAGTCCCAGCTACTCAGGAGGCTGAGGCAGGAGGACTGCTTGAGCCCAGGAGTTCAGGCTATGGTGTGTGATGACCATGCCTGTGAATAGCCACTGCACTCCAGCCTGGGCAACATAGTGAGATCTGTGTCTAAATAAAAAAATAAATAAAACTGTAGAGAAATCATTATATTTTTATTAAATCTATCGTGGAATACATTAGTCCATTTACACTGGTCTTCATTTAAAGGAATATTAGCTCAATTTAAGCAAACAACATTTTTACAAATTATTTTCATGAGTTTACATCTAGAAATGCAATGAAATGGGATGAAAGTAAATATCACCATTGATCGAATGCCTGCATATCAGCCACTGGTATGCACTGTATCACATCTGCACAGCCTCAACCCTGTTTGCAGATATCATTATCTACCTTGACAGAGAGAGGGACTAAGTCTCAGCGGAAAAGACTAGCCTCGGGCTAAATAGCAGAAGGAAATTTCAAAAGTCCAATATTTTTGTCTCTTCATTGTCAATTTATTAATACAAGCTGGGAGTGGTAAAGCTCTAGTATTTTATCCTTATGAGTACTGTAAGATCACCTCAGATCAAAACTTCTTGGATTGTGAATTTAATAATTGGATTTTACAATGTGATGGCAGTAGATTTAGAATTAATTCAACTTTTGAACTTCCAAAATTATAGAAGACAAAAGGTCAGGGCTTTTTAAATGAAAAAGCATTTTTTTGTGTCTAGTGGGAATCAGGCACCATGGTCCACTTAATACATTTTATCTTAATTCTTTAACACAAGGTTCTGAGATACTATTTTCCCTATTTCACACATGAGGAAACATAACTCTTAAGTTAAGTAATTCTGCCCAGACCAAAGTTGGGATTCAGTCTTGCTGACTACAAATGTTAATGTTTTAAAAATGTAAAATGTAGACAGTCAAGAGGATTTCTAGAATTTGACAAGAGGCAGCAGAAGGTACAGGAAACAAAAAAGAATTATCAACTAGAAAAATTAGATTATTCTAGAGGAAACTGGCAAAAAGCAAATTAAGCTCCACATCCGTTGCTAGATGTCAAGGGTACAGCATTGACTAGGTATTGTTGCTAATGTTCACCTTCATTTACTGAGATGGTCTTTCCCCATGGCCACTCTTACATAATTTGTAAAGAAGAGATATAAAATAATTTTTCACTAAGCTATATTTCTAGTATAATATTTCTCACCTTCAGTACAGTTGTATATACAAAATGTAGAATTTGCATAATAATGACTGGATTCCTTCCAAATACATTGTTGGTTTCAACAGGAGGTTGTAATTAGAATATGCCAATATCTGGTTTAAAGTAAGAAAACCAAATATTTATAGATATCCCAATGTCTAGTACTATATAGACAAAATAATTGATTGGATATATGGAAATATCTTTTCACTTGTCATCTAAATGTTCCATCATGGCATACCAAGAGTCTATGAGATTTTTAATATCATGACACTTTGGGATTGTAATTTTGAACAGAAAATGGAAAACTTACAAGTAAAGTATCAACTACCAGCTTCTCCAGAAGAATAAATAATTTTAACAAATCAGCAATTGTTTACAAAATTAATAAACCCTTTCACCTGACGTCGTATGGGATCATATCTATTAGAATCTGAGTAGCTTTGGGAAGTTTAATTCCTCAATTTTTCTTGACGCTGCTGGCTCCCCAAGAAGTAGAGAAAGAGCTGAGATCTAAGACCTGTTTGTAATGGAGCCAAAGCCAGAATGGATGGTCTACTAGATAGCTCATAGCTATCACTCATTTCTTAAGTCAGTACTTTAAATTACTTTATGTCAACTCCTAGAATAACAGGCAAACTTTGACTTAAAGGAAACTAGTTTCATTTAGTTAAAGCTTAAATGAAGATTTGATCAAAAATAAACTATATCACTTATGTGAATAATCCTATCATATCTGCTCGACACCCAAAGGCATAGAGCTACTTGAATTTAAAAGAAAATGCCAACAGGCCTGATGATAAAATCTGCCTTAAGTGTAATCTTAACTATTCCATGCCAACACACTAAAGAGATAAACTTCTTTGGTGAGTATTTAAAAGTCATAATGCAGCTTTACATCATTAAAACATGATCACAATGTCAAAGAGCTGATGTCTGTACAGAATAACAAAATTCTCTGGACAGGAAATCCATCATAAATTTGGACAATAACCAAATAACCTGTGAAAACTGCCTTGCCAAAGAAATCTAATCCTTTAAGTTGCTATGGTAATTACTACATTTGTTGGAGATATTTAGGAGATGCCAAATTCTTGTGCATAATGAACCTCTATAAAGAGTATTCTAAGCATTCTAATTTTAAAAAATGCTTTTGATTTGCATAATTGATGTTTGAGTTCAGTGTAGAAATAAACTCCATTGGTAAATTCAAAGGACATGAAAAGATTGAGGGAAAGATTAAAAGTTCGAGGCAAAAGGAAGGGATTGCCTTTTATGATATGTATACCTACTACTTTTCTGTTAACCGTGTAGTGTTTTTAGGATGTTAAATACTCGATCTGAATTGCTATTCAAGGATTGACAAAGGGAGGAAGAATTGCCATTCCTCACAATCTCACTGAGTTTTAATCTCCTGGGTTTAATTTCATGTTGGAAATGAAACCCACACTTAATTATTTATCATTGCTACATTTCATATGAGCAAAGGATTAAATTATGCTATCCTTTCTTGGTTGCATCCATTGTGAGTTGAATCGGATTCTTTGAGGGGCTATCTCTGGGGAGTTGGATCGGGGCCATGAGTGAGATACCTGTGACCTGTGGTGAGTGTTTTTTAAACACAAGTGAGCAGAGACATCCATGAGCCTGGAACTGTTCCCTAAAGTGAAGAGCCCAGGGGAGAGTGATAAATAGGACTGTCTCCATTACCTGGAGTATTACAGGTCAATACTGCAGCTGGGACTCAATTTGCAAAGAAGTTTCCTATGAGAGACTGACATTTAGGGGAGATTCAGGAATGTTGGTGAGGACTCGAAAAACTATCTGAAACAGAGTGATGGAAACTGAGGTTCACAATCAAGAGACCAACTACACAGGTCATCCAATCACTAGAGAATTTGGACACAACCCAGTCACTGGGAAACTGAACAACCATTTAGTAACAGAGTAAAAGGCTAACTGTGCAATGCAGGATAAGGAAAATTGGGCACAAGATAAAGAACAACATTTACAAAGCCCGTGTGAGCTTTGCCAAGTCAATTAATCTCTATATCCTTCCAATGAGACACTAATAATAGTGCTTACCCCAGGGGGTTTTTGATTCATACAGGTAAAACTTAGAGTAATGCCTAGCACATAGTAAGTGTTCTCTAAATGTTGTTTTGTCATTATTGTTATCTTGTTGTTTTCCTGTTGCAGGTGTCTGGGGTTAAAGTAAAATCTTAAACTCTGGCTATTTTAGTAATAAGGCAAGAACAAAAGTTCTAAAGACCAACTTCATTAAGGAGCAGCTCTGGTAGAACTCTAGCTCCTGCCTGCCTAGACCAAAAACTGTCTGAGGGTGTGTGGTAGAATTTAGCCTGAAGGCTTTTACCACGTCTGTCCCTGATTTCTCAATCACTGACACCATCTGCATTTTCATTGCTCATCCTCTTGCTCCGTCTTCTGGAGTAACACTTAGCTGTGTGACCTTGAAGAAGTTATTCGACTTTTCTGAGTCACAGAAACTTATTACCTTCTGTGATTTTGTATAGTGCTTTCATATTCTCACATTTATATAATCACTAAAAAGTTCAGCATTTGGTAGAAAATAATAAGGATTGCTCAGTAAATTAGATGAGGTAACAAAATTTTTAAAAAGGTGCAGTGGGAAAGTCACTGTGTAAAGGTAGGACTAGTTATGAAAAACTACAGTTGTTTTAGGAGCAGAAACCAGTATAGAATGGGGAACTCTTTCTCATCGCCACTACTGGAAGAATCTCACTTCCTTTTCCTGGAATTCCTTGCTCCCATATAATCATTGGGAAATATCTATTCATAGTTAAATACTTAAGTGAAGCTCCACTTCCTCTAGTGAACTTTTCCGTCCCCCCAGGTTCAGCTAACTGCTTTCTCTTCTGAATCCTCCAGAAACATTGCTCAAACCTTTATTGGAGAACTTGCCACATGGTGTTTACTATTGGCTGTCAACAAGCACCTTCCTGCCTTGGTAATGTCCTCCCTGAGGTCAGGGGTTGTGATGGTGGTTGTTTAAGCAGCTTTATTTGAGATTATCCAATTTAGCCATTCATCTGGTTCTTGGATGCTCTCTAGAACATTCTTTTAAGTTGTGTCTTCTATGTTTGAGTACTGCCAGCATCAGGGAGTTTGCTAGCCTCTGGGATAGACGGTTTAATCTTTGGACAAGTCTTAGTATTAAAAGGTCACTGCTGGCCGGCGTGGCGGCTCACCCCTATAACCCTAGCACTCTGGGAGGCCGAGGCAGGGGTGGAGGGGGGGGAGTTTGCTTTAAATTGCTTGAGCTCAGGAGTTGGAGACCAGCCTGAGCAAGAGCAAGACCTCGACCCTGTTGTCTCTACTAAATATAGAAAAATTAGCCAGGCGTCCTGGCTGGTGCTTGTAGTCCCAGCTACTTGGGAGGCTGAGGCAGGGGGATCCCTTGAGCCCAGGAATTGGAGGTTGCAGGGAGCTATGATGATGCCTCTGTACTCTAGCTGGGATGGCAGAGCGAGACCCTGCCCCCTCACAAAAAAATTCTATTAATCTTGGTTGTAGCATTTGAAATCATGGAAAACAAGTCAAAAACCTTTTAAACATGAGAGTACTGCTAATTATTAAGGACAGCTAAGTGTTCCTTTTAACAAACTTTTATTTTGTGATTAAAGAGGTTTTTTATTAAAATGTTAATGTTCTCATTATCAAAAATTTAAACATAGAAAATGAAAAATTGCTAATTACCTATATATAACTTTTCTTAGTTATTAGTGCAGTTACTTCCTTCTTAGTATAGATTTTTTCATTGTTGTAACTGCATTTTTATTTTTAAAATTTTATCCATAATTATCACTTATCATAATATGGTTATTTCCCTATGATAGTAAAATGCAACACATACTTTTTATTTAAAAAAATTCAGTACTTCATTGAACTAGCTGACAATTATTGGCTTTTGAGTCTCTCTAATTTTTCCCAACAATAAATAACAGAGTCATGTTTACTTCTGTGCATATATTGCCTGCCTTGTAAAATATAACTCTAGAGTAGATCCCTGGAAGAGGCATTCTAGGGTAAATGACTTGAAATTTTCAAAAGACTGATGCACATATTTCTAATTCCTTTTCAGTTTAAATCAGCGATTTATGAGAAAAAGTATTTTCACTGCATCATTTCCGGTATCAGGCATTCTTTTGTCTGTAATCTGATCATATTTGGCATGCAATATCTTTTATCTTATTGGTAGACTTCTCAGCTTTTAGAGGTCAGTAAAGTTGAATGTTTCTTAAAATGATATTTTCTATTTATATTTCCTTTCCTCTGGGGGAGGTATTCATTTGACTCTTTGAATCTTAGTGGTTTTTCTTTCCTGCTAAACTCTTCTCTGTTATATTTATTTTGAATAATTCCCCTAGTTATTCTGCATTTTAATTCCGTGTATTATGTTTTAGTACTAAGAGTTTTTAAATGTTATGTATATATATTACGTCTTTCTCACAGGCATTTCTCCATTGTTTTTGCTTAGGAAAAACTCTTCCTCATTAAAAAGGCAGACTAATATTTACTCATATTTTTCTGTCATTTTATCTGTTGTAATATTTAACTTTAAAACCCATTATCCATTGTCGTAGTGCTACAAAATAATTATTTTCAAAACTTCTAACCAGTCATCTCAACATTATTTATTATTTTTCCATTCCCCACTCTGATTTGTCATGCTTCCTTATTAAAATGCTACTCCACAATATGTGTTCAATTACTTCTCTCTGCCTCTTTCTCTCTCACACACACACCACCCCACCACCACCGCTGCAACAACAGAAAAAATAGTAACACCTAAGCCACATAGTATCTTTTCTTACCTCTGAGGTAATCTCCTAATTGGTCAATTGTTTTTTTAAGTAGAAGTATTATATATATATCAAAGATTCTATATGTGCATTCAAATGTAAACATTTTATATATTTTTGCTGTCATCACAGTATTTATTTCTTTTTGTTTGGGGCAAAAGACTCACCACTGAAACCATAATTATTCATATAAACACATATATACACGCAAATTCAGAAACTAGAGGTTGGCTATGGGCCACAGGATATGATTATGGTGGAACACTTTGAATACGTATTTCTGTTGAACAAGTCATTTTTGAAACAGATTATTTTGTCTTTCTTTGTATGATCTTGTAAAGTACTTATTTGCAAAATATTTTGTTCCCCCCAACACACACATATTTCTTTTTAATATTTTCCTTATGATAGGTTATGCTTTCATGTAAACATGGCAAGATAAAGGAGTACTAGTCTTTCTGGTGTAGTAATAATAATAGTAATGTGCATGCACATATTTTTGTTTTAAATTGACATATATTCCTGAAAATTTTCAAATTCTACAAATTATGAAAAAATAATATGAGATGGGGAAAGAAGGAGTAGAGTAAGATTACTCAAATATATTCAATCAGAGTGCTAATAAAAATATGAATAAGCTCATAAAATATAAGCAGAAATTTAAATCCCTATGAATATTTTGCTACCATCAGAATCTGTAAGATTTGCATTCTTAATCCCAGGGGTTACTGTGTTAATGTTTTCATTTTTTTGTAGAACCTTGATGGCACTCACTGGTTTATTGAGAGATGGTCTCTTCACTACTATTCTTGCACAATCCCTAATCAATCAGCAGTAGGAGTGATTCTTAAATTAGACATCAGGTTATGTCATTCCCCCACTCAAAGCCCTTCTGCAACTTGTTATTATGCTTGGAATAAATTTCCAAGTCCTTAGCTTGAATGCTCTCTGGCTACTGTCTAGTTCTGCAGACTCATCTCCTCTACTCTTTCCCTTAGTTATAATACTATACTCCTGCTAACTGGTTCTCTGTCATATCCTATTCCTCCTGCATCTTGGTTTTCTCACTTTCTGGTCCCTTTAACTTTATGCTCTTCTTTATTCTTCTCCACATAGCTAGCATTTTATCATCTCTCCTGTCTCAGAGAGGCTGCCTCTGTTCACTTGACTTCATGTAGCTCTCCATCTCTTCCCTCCCACCAAATTCCTCCATCTCATCTCGCCACTGTTTCCGTAATAGTACTTATCAAAATTTATAATTATTGTTTGCTTTCTTTTTTTGTGTGAGTCCCTTCCAATGGATTATAAGCTCTGTGAGTGCAAGAATGTTGGTACTCATCTCTATAGTATTGCCAATGTTTAGTACACAAATAGAAATTCAGTAAATATTTCACTCATTCGGAGGCTACCAAAAACTCAAGTACTGTAAGACCTGAAAAGTGCTAAATGTGTCTGGCAACTAGCAGAACACAATTAAGAAAAAAATTTCATTCATGATAAGGATAAACACCATGTTAAGGACAGTCAATGGGTAAACAAAACATGAGCTTAAAGTTTACAAACTCATTTTATAAACTTGAATAAGAGAAGTAAGTACATTTGTAACTTGAGGAAAAGAAGCAGGTTTGCAGAAGGAGGTTTCAGGCATGAAAGAAGGCGACTACGGTGTGACCGGGCGAGGTGTAGTGGCTCACGCCTGTAATCCTAGCACTGCGGGAGGCCAAGGCTGGAGGATCCTTTGAGCTCAGGAGTTCGAGACCAGACTGAGCAAGAGCAAGACCCAGTCTATATTAAAAACAGAAAAAATTAACCAGCGTGGTGGTGCGCACCTGTAGTCCCAGCTACTCTGGAGGCTGAAGCAGGAGGATCGCCTGAGCCCAGAAGTTCGAGGTTGCTGTGAGCTAGGCTGATGCCTTGGCACTCTAGCCAGGGTGATGGAACGAGACTCTGTCTCAAAAAAAAAAAAAAGGAAGAGGAAGAAGACTATGTGAAGTGTGAAGTGTTAGGGAAGTGGGAATGGAGGGAAGAGGAGAGAGTGGGATTAGCGGCTGGAGTGAGAAGAGAATATCTTTTCCTTTGAAATCTGGTAGGGGAGGGGGAATAAATAGATCAATGCACGTGTTCTAACTCTCAGGATGAATATTCAAATTTTGACCGCTACATATGCTTTCTAAAACATATTTTCGAAATCCCAAGAGATGAGAATCCAGCTAAATAAAAATTTTTTGCCCTGCATATGCTATCCCCCTCAGTGTATGTATTTTAAAAATGGGGATATTTAGTATTTAGTTTTAAATTTGGTCTTTGTTAACTCCTAAGGGGCCTCAATTTTAAAAATAAATACAATGTCAATTTCCTTCTTTAAAATTATAGGATGTCATAATATTTTAGTTAGTAAAGTGGATTTTTTGTTGTTGTTGTTGAATAATGTAATCTCATTGTCTTAGAATTTACAGAAATACCCCTAAAACTTTTTAAAGGACTTTAGCAGTTCATTGTGCTTTTATAACATCAAAATAAAAGAAAACTTTTGACAGTTTTTTTTTTTTTTTTTTTTTTGGTTAGACTAAGTCACAAACATTTCAGTCAATACATGACATTTTTGGTGTAAGACTTGCAACTCCTGAACTATATATATATATATAGTTTTCTGTCCAATGAAACTAGAAAGGGTCTGAAATTCAGAGTGATAGCAAAAATCAGAGCATTATGCTTTTGTGTGGAATATCTGATATGCCAAAGATTATTGAGATGATATGCTATGAAAATAGCAAGAAAAATTCAAATCGAATTAAGTGTGAATGAGCCAGCCAGGAAAATTTTATCTCATATCCTATTCCAGAAAAAGTGCAAATAAAACTGAAGGGTGTGTGATAGTACCCTAACAACAAATAAGAGGCTTTATTTCTCACTGTGTCATGGGTTCACAGCTGTAAACACGTATCTTTTTGATAGTGAACAAGAGAAGAAAAAGAAGGGGACAAAAGATATTTTGGAGAAATTCATTTTACCTTTAATGATGTATGCTAAAGAGTGGAGCTTTCTGTGCGTTTCCTTTCCTTCATGTTCTTTGCAACTCAAATCCACTGTTCTTTCCACCATACAACTAAGCTTATCCTTTAGGAAATATGCCTTCGGATCTATATAAATATCTGGAACTTTCTATTTTCTGGTATATCTCTATGTTGTTGACATAATTGTAGTTTTAATCTTTAATGATGATTTTTTAAATTTCTCTTGGGATCAATACCAAGTGGCAGCACTCTCCACATTTTTATTTTTTTAAATTCCCAGCTCAATTAGGGAAAATAAATTTTAGGTTGAAGGGTCCTTTAAATTCTATAAACGCATAGTGAGAAAAAAAATCTTTTTCCCTTCAGAAAGTTCATTCTAAAAGTGCAGGACAAGGAACAATCTTTTATTTCAACATTTTAGGTCAAGATATTTCCTCTACTGAGTCCCCTGTTCTTCAGCAGACTTTCTATCCAGTAGTAATTCCCTAGTTGCTGATAAGTGTGTCAGCGCAGAAACTCCATCAGCCTTATCAGCACCTTCCACTTGCTATGGCATTCGTATAGCACAGTTATAAAATGTTAAACTTGATTTTTCTGTCCTTAAGTTAGTATCCTTGCATCTCAAGTTATCAAAAAGGACAAGTCTATGTTCTGAAAAATTGTAGAATCTTCCTTATTCTCTTAAGATTGTAGCCGTCAGAGCTGTGAGCTCTTTCTCTCTCTCTCTTTCTCTCCTCTTCTCTCCTTCTCAATCTTTCTCTCTGTTTATGTTTTAAGATTCCATTTTAAATATTTAATTTTTTAAATTTAATGCACTTAAAATTTAAATATATTTAAAATCTATCTAGCCTTCCTAATGTATGTTCTTATATTTTTTCAAATTCAAGAGATTGTAAAAAGTTAATGAGAGTTAATAAAAGATCTTTCTCAGCACTATTTGATTCTTATCTTTCTATTCAATTTTTCGACAAGTGTTGATTTCCTCATATTATGGGTAGAGAAACAGATTATCTAATGTAATGTTTCATGCCCACGTCACCTCTTAATTACAATGTTGACTACAGTATATCTTTCCTCCTTGGTAGCATCACTCTTTTTAAAACGCACTTACAAAGTTTACATTTGTGGAAGTTATCTGGATTAAATGAAATAGATTTTTACAAGTCTAATTTATCCTTATCTGTCCTCGTCTCCCAAGTTCTCCTGTACCTTTTATTCTGTCCACCAATCCTTTATTGTCACTGACATCCTGTACATTGTCAATGAAGAGTAAAATGCTGTTTCTTGTCTAATTCTTTGATAGCATCATTTGTAAAATCAAGTAAATGAAATAAAATAAAATGCAATTTTTCCAGTCTCTGGGCTGATTCCTAATCTTGACTGAATCATAATCCACATGAATTCCTAATCTAATATGTGTAACTGTGTGCATATTTTCATTTTAACCTGTATTCTGGGTAAACTACATTCAAACACTTGTCTCAAGTAAAAACATTATTGATAGGAAAGCTTGAATTCAACTCTAAAAGAAAAATTCATATATTTTTTCAAGAGTCATGGGTAAGAACAAAATGAAATAATAGAGAAATATGTATACTGCTGAAATAGAATATAAATGCCAGTTACTATCATTGTGAGCCACTCAGACTGTAGTCCTGATAAGATTATAATGCGAAGGACATGGCGTTGATCCCACACACTCTTATGGATGCTGACCTGGGACTGGGAAAAGATAGCTGGGGAAGTGGATGACAACCAACCTTCTAAGGCCAATATTTTAAAGTCATCACTGATGCACAAATGGGGCATTCAGAATCAGATTATCAAAATGTCATAGTATCATAAACATCTTGATTTATTGAAGTTTTAGTTATACTGGAGGAATATTAAATTCTCCCTGTTATTCTATAGTATAAATGCTATTTCTGTTACTCTAGAATGAGTTAAATCATCCCCAAAATAGTGAAGTTATACTCAGGCATCAATCAAATAATTTGCCCATCTAAAATTAATACATTTTGAACAGCCACTTTTGCTTAGTCTATGAAGGTACCTTTAAAAAATACTAAGTCTAACATGTCAGAGAGAAAAAAATTATGAAATAATAGTTTTGCATATTGGTTCTGGAATCTGGATATTTGAGAAATCATGAATAATCTGAATATCAGAGAGTGAAACTTAACTTGGTAATGGAAATTATTAATAAATTAAGGTGGCATGGAAACAATGTAAAATTTTCCAAACTGAAAATATTACATTAAATATAACCATAATTGTTAATGTAGTGTATGTTTAATCTACTGTTTAAGCATTATTCAAATCAGGTTGATTTACTCATAAAATTGATTAGGGTTAAAAAAGATCAATTAAAGTGAATATGTATGGTTAGGTACTTAGAATGACCCATTTTTATTTTGCATATAAAACATGTAAATAAACATGTGAGTTTAAGTAACAGAACGATAAAATAGTTCAGATAATAAGTATGAAATGAGGAAATAACAGCACTAACGTAATTACATTAAAAATGTAATACATTTTTTCTATAAATTTGTATCGCTAGAATGATACTAAATCAATATAGCTTCCAGCAACTTTATTATTAATTTATCTTAAGATGATTTTTCATTTATTTGAAGTAATTTCTTCATCTTCAATTATATCTTTACTGTAACTTCCAAATAATACATTTTACAGTGAATACATTCCTGCCTTGTGGCTTATTGTTCATGATATAAAGGGAACAAAATGAAGAAAAT
This sequence comes from Avahi laniger, assembly GCA_963575035.1. Lineage (NCBI taxonomy): Eukaryota > Metazoa > Chordata > Mammalia > Primates > Indriidae > Avahi > Avahi laniger. The sequence goes on from CAUYSK010105968.1 coordinate 17,784, forward strand.
AGCATTTTTATAAACAATGCTCTTTCTATTTAATCCCTTTCGGAAGACTTCTTTTTGGAAGTCTAAGCTTATCTTGATGATTGATATCAGGAGTACACATTCTTTCCCCCTCAGAGAACTCACAAAAAGAAAAAAATAAAATTATGTTTATCAGGCTCAGTATATTTTATTGACAGTAATGTTATTTACATTAACTTTGATGTCAATATTACTAGCATTAAGAATAGAATATATAACAAATGTAAAGTATTTTGCCAAGATAATGGTATTCCATAATCTCAGTAGCATTTCCATGATTAACAAAATTGACAGTGAATAGCCATTTGAATATCCCTGGTCCAATTTTGAAACCTTAAAGATACAGCCTCTGCTTTCCAAAGTGCTTTGCTAAAAGCCATATGTATTTGACACATTCCGTAAATAATTTCTAAATCTCTATAGATGCATTCTCTGATAAATGTCACTTTTAGAGTAACTTTTTAAATAACTCATCAAATACTGACCTTGTTTTCCCTTAGATTAAGACTTTTTAATTTGTGTTTTTAAATAACTGAATAATTATTAAGTCTATTTCCACTATTTATGGGGGGAAAACTCTCAACTCTTAGAAGTTAATAATAATGGTACTATGGCTGTCGTTAATATCATTGTTGTTAATGATATCATTGTTGCAAGAAAAGCATAATGCGTAATAATTTAAAAAGCATACCAACATTAATCCTTGTGACTTTTGTTTGTACTTTCAGAGACAAAGAAATAGCATGGCATGAAACATGGCTCAGTTCTATTACAAAAGAAATGTTAATGCCCCCTACAGAGATCGCATCCCTCTAAGGATAGTACGAGCAGAATCAGAACTCTCACCATCAGAAAAAGCCTACTTGAATGCTGTGGAAAAGGGAGATTATGCAAGTGTCAAGAAATCGCTAGAGGAAGCTGAAATTTATTTTAAAATCAATATTAATTGCATTGACCCTCTTGGAAGAACTGCTCTCCTCATTGCAATTGAAAATGAGAACTTGGAGCTCATCGAACTGCTCTTAAGCTTTAATGTCTACGTTGGAGATGCTCTGTTGCATGCTATCAGAAAGGAAGTCGTTGGAGCCGTTGAGCTGTTACTGAACCACAAAAAGCCTAGTGGAGAAAAACAGGTACATGTGAAAATACAGTTTTTAATTAATTTTGCCTGCAGAAATTTTCTTTAGATGTTCAAATTTCCTGAAATTGCAAGAAGTATAAGCATCGAAATCATAACTGTTATAAGAGAAAACTGTGTTAAGCATGCCCTTCACATACTACAGCACTTCCCTCTACTTGCACTTCCTGCCCTGGCGAACCATAAGTAATTGTGAGAACTAAAGCAAAACAAAGCAACCTATGTAGCCTTCTCACAAATTGGAAACATTTCTATGCAATGCTCAACATATGTTGTTTGTAGCTTAATGTGTATGTGTGGGTGTTTCTCCTCTTGTCTTTCATTTTCCAATGTTCTCACACTAAATTGTTTTTTTTCTTTCCCTACTTACCCTACTTTTCCTACCTGACCTGCTTGCCCATTCTGGGCTTCGGCATCCTACTGCACTAGTGAGTTGCACTACTTATTTTCATATTGTCCCTTAACAAACTCCAGTAAATTCTTTTAAATGGAGACTTAAGGAAACAAAAAAGATTACTAGGAACTAGCTGAACCCTGACTGTAAGCCTAACTATATCGAATTTACCAATGGTAAAAATGGGTAAAAATCTAGATATATCTTATTGTTATCAATAGAAAATAAACTATAGTGGCACACAATTATAAATACAATGTATTTTTTTTCTATTATCCTATCTTTTACCAGGAAGTGAGACATCATAGACAGGAATGAATAAGGAGTCTGTTTTTGTCTGTCTAGATCCCTCCCTTTGTTACCGCCCTGGATCTGAATTATCTATTCGATCCTTTTTCCTTTCACCCTGAACTCTTCCCTTCCCCTGCATCAAGGCTAATTGACTAATTGCAAAGTCATTGAACATACCGCAGTGGCTCGAAAAGCTGTCTTTTAAAGTAAAATCTTATAAAATGTGTGTTATTACAGCTCTAACAATTTCTGCCCTGTTTGCTGATACACACATCTCTCTCTACAAATGACAGTCTTCTAGGAGGTGTGACATTCTTTTAAAGCAAGCTCTGCTGTGGCTACCATTATCTTCGCTTTCCTGGAGGACTTTAATCAAATCCTTGCCAAAAGGAAGAGAATCTCGTGGCTGTCTGCCTGTCTTAGAAGCCTGTGTTTTATAGTCCCTTCTTATTATGTCTCACCCCTGTTCACCCATTCCCTGTACCTGAACCAAAACTTTGATAAAAGAGCACTCCACAATAACAATTCTTCCCAGCTTGTTGCTTTGCCAGCTTTTTGCTGTTTCATACACAGTTGTTTGTAGTTTGTGGATTACCTTCTCATCATATTGGTAAAATTTTACTGATAAGAACATTTGCTTGTTTTACATGTACTTTCAAACTCGAACAAAGCTCGATGGGGGTAGATAGGTGATAATAATATCTAAATATGTATTTTATGTTTTATCCCAGTTTTTCACCGCTAAAGAGGTACAGTACACAAACAGGAATCAGTAAGAGTCTTTTTGTCTGTGTAAGTTTAAGTGCTACAACCTTAGTTACCTTGTGATTCTTTAGATACCTTGAAATTCCTCCCACAACCATATCCCTAAAATATTTTCATTTTTCCAATAGCAATGATAATGATATCGTATACCCTGTCGTTTGATGTCTGTGTAGACAACCGTAAGACAGATTTTGTGCCTGTGGTATAAATCTTTCTAGATTGAAGCAAGTCTATAGAATAAAACTGCCATTGAATGTGTTTTTTATTACTAAAGAACCTTCTTAGTTCTATTTTCTAAAGAACATTGACCATAAATTTCAATGTCTGTTTAGTCAATGACATTTGTACTGACCAGAATAATTTGGTGTCTGGAGACATCTGCTATTATGAGAGTGTTTGTTGGAAGATGTTCAAATTCTGAGCCAAACTCCAGCCTCACAAGTAGGTCCTGGCTCCTTAGAGGCACTTGATGTGGACCCCGATTATTAATACAAAGCAGTAGAGGTTTGCGATCTGCCAGGACTCTGAAATATCCCAGACCATGTGTTTCTGGAAGATTTCTCTTGTATCAGTACGCTGGCCAAGAATTCCTTTTGTATTTGTACATTCTAGAATTCCTCTTCAGTGAAGGCACTCAGAATAAACAAAAATTTTATCTTTTTGTTTGAATTTTGTAATTTTGAAAGACCAATCCTAACCTACCTTAGAGTTCCTGGGATCTTAAATGAAAGTGAGGTTTTATCAACATGAAATGTACACAATAGAACACATAAAAGATGCCCTCAAGGCTTGGGCAGTACCAAACTCCATTAGAGCTTGGCTGTTTATCTGTGATTTTCTTTGGTAATTCCTCTTCTAAGCAAGGCCAACATCTTTTGGAATGATAGTTTCCATAAATCAGTGTGCTGCAGGTAGCAAATATGTTCATGACAAGATTTTTTTTTCTTTCATAAAGTGGAATTTCTTAGATTATTCTTGTGACCCTTGAACGCCATTTTGTATATTATTATAATTCACTGAATTTTCAGACTCATGGGTATCCCCGAAGACCCTGGAACACATTGTTATTCATTTTGTTGGGGTCATTGAAACCAAATGTCAAAACCTGAAAATAATAATAACCAACTGGACAAAATAAATGAGTAAAGAATGATGTTCTAATAAAAAAAAAATCATACAACTGTGATTTTTCAGAACACTTACTAAGATTCTAAAATGTGATAAGTGTGTGTTAGAAATACATTCTCCTTTTATAAAGCTGTCACATATCAATTTTTCTCTCTGAGAAAATATTTAGTATAACATCCTCAAATCGTGGGGGCTATGAGATTTCAGATGAATGTGTCTCCTCTTCAGCACATTCACCAGGGAGCACTTTTCGGATGTTGGCTCTGCCAGGCCACGTGCTGAGCTCTGAGGAGGAGACATTGTTCCCGTTGTCTCAAGTCTTAGGTCTAGTTGTGAAGAGAGAAAAGGAAAATATCATGGGAATATGAATAAAGGTCGTCACCATTGAAAAGATGAAAAGAAAAATGAATCCTCAGATACTTAGGAAGTTAAATTGACTGGATTTGGCAAATACAAAATATTAGCGGGTAGAGGGCAGGGGAGCAGAGGAAAGGCTTGAAGGGAAGAGGGGAAGAATGTTGAAGGGTTTACACCTTCAACTGAGATAAGACAATGAGGAAAGGTTTATGGGACCAGATTGGGTGTATTTAATGTTTGATTTGTTGATATCAATATCTAGGAATTGATTAGAAATATTAGATTTAAGAATGGGGCCAGGAATTGGTACAGAGATGATAGTAAGGACACTGAACAAATAAAATCACCTGTCCTCCTGGAGCGCTAACATTGAATTTCTCTTCTAGCTCTTACACATTGTTTAAATGTTTATAATTTTGAGTCTATTAAATGATTTCCTCAGTGCAGCATTTAATGAAAAGATTTATATTTTCCAGATAAATAGATGGGCATAGATCATCAAATATTTCCTTCTCTACTTAGCGTAGACCTTTGTAAATCTGACTATTGAGTTCTTCTTTTAAAAAAATTTACTGTAAAATAATGAAAAGAGTGATACTTAGTTTATTTCTTTCATACAGTAGACAACACAGAGAACCTGTGGTTCTCTCCTGTAAGCAGGAATCATTACACTGATAGTCTCTGATGATTTCACTGAACTTTTCTTTAACCTTCTTAGTACCTTATTTTTCTAGAAGGAATAACTGAGAATGACTTCTTAGCCTCTTTTTCCATCAATTGATTGGTTACTTGACTTTTAATTATTTCTAGCAGACCTTTGTCTTAGATGTCTTCTAAGGCCAGATTCAATTTTAGGTGTAGCTGCTTCAGTAAATGTTTATCAGAAGCAGAACTTGCTTACCCATTTTTTGGCTGAGATCAGTGGTTGTCAATCTTTAGCATCATAACTGGAGAACTTGTCAAAACACAGATTGCTGGACCCCACCGGCAGAATTTCTGACGCAGCAGGTCTGCATCAAGGACCTGGAATTTGTATTTCTAAGAAGTACCCAAGTGCTGCTACTGCCGGTCCAGAGACAACACTTTGAGAACCACTGATTTAGGGGATGTTGAAAGGTATAGAAGACCTACTGCTGTACATTTTATGTTAGATGTGTTGAACTACACTATGCTAACCTGGTTTTCAGGAAATTTCAATTAATTCCCTTAAATATTAGTAATTAGTATTTAATATATGAAAGTTTCCCAATTTCAATAACATCTTTATTGTTGGTCATTCCCCTTGGAAAAAAAGACTTTCCTAGATATTATTTATTAGTTCAACAGTTGAGATCATAGAGTATTTAGGTGAAGAAATTTTGATTTTAAAATTCTACTAAAAAGAATCCAGGATTTTATAATTGGGAGGGATCTTGAAGATCATCGAATCACTCACCTCATTTTACAAAGGATGGAAGGAAAAGGGGACCCAGTGTTGTTGGGGGTGGGCCAGACTGAAAGGACCTATGAATTAGTAGCTGGCAACCAGCCTTGATATGGTCTGGATGATGATAATAACAATATGACAAAAAATGAGAACAACAATAATAATACTAGATAACATGCATTGAATCTGTCACTATGCCAGTAACTGGTCATTTATTCCCGTTATCTCATTAACGTTTACATTACCCTGTGAAGGAAGATGCTGTTGTTATCCCCACTTTACAGAAGGGGAAATGAAGGCAGAAAAAGGCTTCAGTGCCATGTCCCAGACTACAAAGCCAGGAAATAGCAGTGCTGGAACTGAAGAGTCCCTGAAGATAACCATGGTGCTGATTTGGCTGTAGCCACTGCGCCACTTCAAATGGGAGTCTTTTAAATCATTAATTCATTATCCTAATTTAGGATATGGATTAGACAAATGTAAATGTGTCTCTAGATCTACATATTCGGACTATGTCTCATCCTGAATATTATTAATATAACGCCATTTATAATTTTGTTGCTCAATAAATATTAACTGTGGCCCTACACACTCCGTGCCATAGTATCACACTAAGGAATAACAAAGTCATTAGAAGCTGTGTTCATTGTACTCGTTAGATAGGGTTTTCACCCACTCCTCCTTGTTCCTCCCCCCTGCTTGATTTCCATTGAGTTTTACTCAATGAACACTATCTGGGGGAGAGGCACACTTTTAACTCTGACTCAAACAATATAAAAGTGATTCATGTAACCGAAAACATATATACCCTCGTAATTCTTTGAAATTTAAAAAAAAACTTAGATGATAAGAAAAAGCTGTGAAGTGCTGGAGAGGAGCACAGAATGAAGGGATAGAAATGCTGGCTTCTAGAGCTATTCACCACTTGCTAATTGGACAAGTCTCTGAATCTCAGCTGTTAATCAGGATTGTAGCCTTAATTTTATCTGCTTCTCAAAGTCTAGTGATGTTCAAATTCTGCAGAAGTGTGATTATAAGGGAACAGATAATAACAGCATAAAATATTGGCATTATTACTGCATTATGCCATTATCTCTGTCTTTCTATTGACAAGCAAATATACTAATAACACAAAATATGCTGAAAAGATTAAGTTAAGCATCGGCAATTTACCCTCTAGAGTGCAAGACTTCTTTTTTCATTTGAAAAATGCAATCATTGGAAACAGAAACCCAGTTGAGGGAGAGCAAAAGAGAATTTAATTCAGTTTACATTTTTCTTTCCATCTCAGTGCATGTAGGAGATGTTTTTTATAGTCTCAACAGATCTTTTAATACAATTTGTGGCTTTGGAAACATTGCCAGTTATGTGATCAGAAAATCAAACAGTCTGAAATAGGAAATTAGTCTTAGCATGTTAATGCAAATACATACTTAACCAAAAATATATACTGCTAAAAATATAGAATATTTTTCAGTTGATATGGATGCTAATAAATATATCCCTGGATACTGGGCATAGAACTATGTTCTTTAAACCAATCTAGATTTTCAGATTGAATCCATGTATTTTCTGCTTCAAGATTCAGATATGGAAAAAGTTCCTCTTTTGATTCTTACGTTCATTGGATTTTTCACATTGGACTTTGGAACAAGTCTACAGTCTCATGAATTTATGTGGTTATTATTAAATGATACTGTATACCAACATAGTCTATATGCTCTGATCCTTAGAGCCACCCTCTGTGGAGTGAAAACATTTTAACTTTTCTTAGTGGTTAACCCATTTGAGGTTATTCCTTTATATTTGTCTTTATTACATCCTGTCTTAGGTCAAATCCTGAATATTGACAGTGAGCCTCCATATGTGTAACCATAACTTGGGTACCATCAAAATTCAGAGAGAGCAAGAGCTAGAGAGAGCAAGGGAAAAAGAAAAAGTTATAGTAAAACATGAAAGATGCTAATTTCTTCCCCTGAGATACTAAGAAACACAGCTAAGTCATCAATTATATTTCTTCATATTTTGATATTAAGTTATCAATAGAAAAGTTGTTTACAATATTTTCTTAATGTGCTATTAACATGAAAAAACTGAAAATTACCCCCCAATTTGATCTTTATAATGTAGCCAATATAAACAAGTACTTTGAAAGTCTAAAAAATAAATTGAGTCTTATTATTCCACAGCAGGGAGTTTAAAAGCTGTTACAAGACAGAGCAAAGTCTGTGTTTAATCAGCTGGCAAATGGCAGCCATGAGAGATCTGAATAATTCTGTCCTAAAAGAAAGAATTTTTAAAAGATGAACTATGTTTCACTATTAATATGATAAAGTGGTTTAGGCTATCTGGTTATTCTAACTCATAAAATAATACACCATTTAACCTCCTTAGTCATGTCGACATGGTTTTTTTTTCTTTGTCCTGAAGACCAGCAAATCAGAGATAAATAATCCCTATGAAATATGTTCTCTTGCTCTTTCTTCTCAGCACAAAACACACTTACTATGAAACCAGAAAAAACATTAACTATGTTTGTAGCACACAAGAGTAAAGGGCTTTTAGCCCTTCCTGAAAAATTAGATAAAACAAAACAAAGAAAATAGCATCAAGCAATAAAACATACCTTCACATATATAAGGATTTCTTTTCCACAATGTGAAAATATAAGACAGGGCTCTTCTTTGTTTTTAGGCAGAGAAACTGAGTTATATAGGTGGATGGACAGAGTGAGATATAATGAAAAGAGTTTAAAGAGAGAAAGATCTGGATATAAATCATGTCTTATGATCTCAGGCCAATTATGTAGTCATTTGAGCCTTGACTTTCTCATAAATAAGAAGGGATCGCAGCTCCTGCTCACAGGTAGTTATGTCTAGCACGAGAAGAGCACACTAAATGTATTAACAGGTCTCTTCACTTTGACGCCATTTTAAAGTTATTAAATTCTTACCCCCAAAGCACTTTATATTTATTATATTAAACTTGATTATAAATGCATGTGCACATTTGAAAAGGCTGAATATTCCTCAAAGCAAATGCCCTGTGAAGTGTTAGTGCTAGCATGAGAAGTGAATTTATGTTAAATTATGAAAGAATGAAATGAATATTTCAAATGTGGGCTTTGGTAAAAAAGCTTTTGTGGGGTCATTTTTACTAAATCTCTCTAATCCATTAGAAATATTGTGATTGAATCTAAAAATAAGAATGTCATGTTTCAGTAGGCAATACATTAAATGAATTTCTTCTTTAATCATAATACTCTAAATATTAATCATTTAGGAATAATAGTAAGTCATTTAACAACTGTAATTAATTGAATACATAAAGCATTAATGTAATTGGGAATTATGAAAATACATATTTTGATGAGAATATTTTCTAACTGTTTGCAACATGCCCTTTCATTGAGCTATATTCATTTATTCTCTGATTAGAAGCAAAATGAGTAGAGTTTTATGACATTAATATCAGAAACACAAGCAAATGAGGATTTAAGTCATATAGAATTTTAAACATTTTTTTCAAGAACCAGTTCTTCAAGCTCTTAAAAAATAATTAACATTGAATTTTCAAATGCACATTCTTACATTTCAAAATAGCTAGGAGAGAATAATTTGAATGTTTTCAGCACAGAGAAAAAATATTTAAGGTGATAGATACTCCAAGTATACTGATTTGTTCTTTACAAAGTATATGAATGTAATAAGTTATCACATATACCCTGAAGCTATGTACACCTATCATGCATCAGAAAAATAAGTAAATAAATAAAATGCAAAAAAATAAAATAAATAAAATAAAAAGAGTGCTTTTATTTTCATTATCACAATTTGTGTTTTATGCACTCATTTTTGGATCAATTAATTTCTAGATATGTCAATGTTCTAAGTCACTGGTGTTTGAATCATTTATTAGAAACATTTGACAATAATTCCAAACTGTGAGCTTTGAGGTCTATAAAAGCTGACAGCCATCTGAGAGATTGATAAAACCCACCCAGTAAGCGTGGGTGGTTTTGGAAGAGTGAGAGAAACTAATAGTTGCAAGTTTATCAACCAGATGCATCAGCTCTCTTCCCTTAAATAACACGATGATGGGTACGTGGAATGGGTTTAATTTTGCCCAATACTTACCCCTCTGGTGTATATCCTAATAATAACATCCCTTCTTGGTTTCTGGACTCTCTGAGGGAAAGTATATAGATTTGTCTCACCTGGAGATCTAAGCTTAATCATTAAGTAACATTAGCACTATTATGTAAATGTGAATTTTTGACGCAATAATATCATGAGTAAAGTATAAATTAGAAATAACTATGCATTTATTTAGACTTTATATTCTATTTCCCACTCTCCAAAATATCAGAGATTTTCAATTAGCAGTATATTGAATATTTTTCCTTAAAAAAATAAAGAATAGTTTTAAAAAGCAAGTACGTTGAGGTGAATTGTAAATACATTTTAGTATTTTACCATAGTCATCTTAGGTCAAGGGATAATAATAAAAATAGTTAATAATAATAGAGCATTACAATATATCAAGCATTTTTTAAGACCATTGTAAATTATCTCATTTAAACTTCATAAACATTTTTGCCATAAGTTCTTTCATTATTGCCATTTTAAAAAGAGAGGCTAACTTGCCCAAATCACCGTCAGTAACTAAGTACTTTGTCAGTCCCTCCGCCCCAGCATCGATGAGACACTACTAATGAGTTGCAGAGTTCATTCTTGTTGACCCTAGTATAGCGGCCTTTCTCTCTGCCTTTGCTGAACACTTGTTTAAACGGTCACTGCTAAATAGCAGGGGTTAAATAAGTGAGAAATAAATGCATGCACATGAGTAGGGAATACAGAAAGCTTTTGTTTGACTATTTGATATATATTTTCATTTATTTGATTCCTTCTGCTCTTACTGAACTGTTACAGATAAGGAGATTGAGGCTCAGAAGGATTGGGTAACTTGCCCAAGTGAGATTTGAGCGTGGGTGTCTCCGTTTTCCAGGCCTTTATTCTTCCTTTGCCAAATTACCTGGTTACTTTAGCCATTGCATGCCCAGCACAGAACATGCCTACAAATAAAACTTGTTCCTTAAGCAGCATAGAAAGGTCTCTGCATGATTTTGATGAAGCAGAAGTGTCCTGGAATTCCTTCAGGGAGGGTCCTGACCAAATCTTACATGCATTAAAATGACTGATTTAACAAAACTGGTTATCTGATCTCCTCAGTTCCTCTTAGATTGTTGTATGAAGAGACTGGCAGTAATAAGGGAGTCACTGCTGGCACACTGAGAAATTGCTGGAAAGAGGGAGGTGAGAATAGCACATTGACAAGAGTGTAGGAGATTTAATGTCAAGCAACTAACATTTCAATATTACTCTGTCGGGGGGCCTGACTCAGCAGGCGGAGGGATCTGGGAGGGGCTCCCTTCTGCACGGAAACCTGGTGGCTGAGACTCTGCAGAGACAGACCCCACCACCCGTGCTGGAGGCAGTTATTTGTCAGACAAAGCAAACCCTGTTCTTGATATATAAATAGCAAACCTGACAGGCAATGATAGAAATTGTGAAACACTGATGGAGTTAAACCCCTCTCTTCTTTACTACCATCGTATCCTGTCTGCCTCCTCATACCTCTTGGAATATTATGTTGCAAATGTTTCACTTTTCTTCACTTTGGGAGCTTCACCATCCCAGATGGTGAATATGTATGTACACACGCGTACATATACGCACACGTATATGCACATACATGTGATATATACATCTGTGTAACATAGATTTGATTTATAGTTAAACTTCAATCATGCATTTTTTTTCTTCCTATCCTCTCTTTAAAATTTATTTATTGGGGTTGTCCTTTCTAGGTTCTGTTTGGACATATTTTCCCCTCACTCTTTTTTTTTTTTGCAATTTTTTTCAGCATAATATGGGGGTACAGATGTTTAGGTTACCTGTGTTGCCCTTGCCCCCCTCCCCCACTCAGTCCAAGTTTCAAATATGTCCATCCTTCACGTGGTGCGCATTGCACTCTTTGTGTATGCATATACCCGTCCCCTCCTCCCTCCTCCCCCCTCCCCCCTCCCCCTGCCCAACATCCAATAGATGTTATTCTTATATGTGCACTTATGTAGTAGCCCCATTCAGAGCTTTCTCTTTTCCCTCAATATACTAACTCTGTGTGTTTCTGGGTGTGTGTGTATGTGTGTGTGTGTGTGTGTGTGTGCGCGCTTTGGGAAGTAGAGAGAAGGGAGATCATTTGGGGAAAAGAGTATAGTCGTTTGTTGAGCACGGAGTTACCAACTATTGCTGGACCTTCCTAGTAAAACCCTCATGCTTGATTTGAGGTGCGTGGGAAGACAGTGATCTCTGACTTCCCCTTGGGAACACAGGTGGCTCCTGGTCCAATTTCAGTTGTCTACAAAAAATCCACTTCACAGAATGAACCCCTATCTCATTGTCTCAATCCTTTATATTCTTGAAGTGGATGAGAAGCCTCTAAATGAGGGGTCCAAGTGTTGTGAACTGTGGAATCTCTCAGCTGGGACCTGTAGAAATTTCAACTTTACCATCCTGTTACCTGTATAAGGAACACTCACCTCTTCAATGAATGTTGGCTTTCTTTCCTTCTATATATACACCTAACAGAGTTCCTGATATATGGCATGTGTTCAATAAATGTTGAATATAAGAATCATCTATACTTTTAAGAAAAGTAGTTTGATTTTTCATTATTTATATTATGAAGCTGTGTACATGTGCGTGTGTGTGTGTCTAATTTAGAAAGAAAGCAGATATAAAAAAATCAACATCAATAAAAAAAGATAGTGACCAGTATCACTGTGTTTCTGTAAGGATGGCAAAAATATGTAGAAAAACTATTCAGTGGTTTGAGGGGAAGTATAATGTATTGGCATATTATAGCTATTTCTTTGCAGAATAACATGGTATACTCCTCACCTCGCGTGGAATTAATATGAAATATTTTTGTTATGCACACATAGAACTATTAGCTCTATCAGTAAAATATTTAAACTTTAAAAATTTGTGTTTGATAAATTGAAATATGTTAAATATTGCTAATTTATATTTTTCTTGCATACCTTTAATCCTTTATCAACTAAGGAGCTTTTGATTTTTCTGGCCTGACCTTAAATTACCATCCTTAGGAAAGTACACATCAAGTATATTCCGTTTGGTACTTTTTAGCCTAAATTTAATGCCAGACATGGAGACAGTGTTCATTACATTATGTATTCTAGAAGCGCTTGCTTTAGATGAATTTTCCTTTTACTGCACCACGTCCTCTTTAATCCCAACCTGGTCTGCCTGATTCTCTCACCAGAAAGCGAAGTGTCAACATCTAACCTGAAATCAGAGAGAATTAAAAAGCATTTTGATGTCACACTCACCTCCACACCCTTCACGCACACTGACTCCTTCACGGCTCCATCATGTTTTATAGATATGAGGAAAGTGAAGCCAGGGAAGTTAAGGAAACTTACCAAAAGTCAATGAGATTATCAGTTCTTGAGCCAAACCTAAGATTCAGTTTTTGCCTAAAATCAAATAGAAATATTTGTCACATTTATCATCCTAATACCAGCCTTAAATATTTCATGAAACAAGGAAAAATATAAATAAATGTTTTGAGGTTTGGTTTCATATAAGAAGAAATGTTTAGAATCTAGACAAATAGGGGTCCAATCCTAGTTCCGACACTTGCTAGAATGAGCTAACGGTAATTGCTTCACTCAAAATAGGAAATGGTAATGGCTACACCTCATAATTATTATGAGGATTAGAAATTTGAAATAATTCATGTACAATGCCTTGTGTGTTTACATTTGATTTACTATCATCATTATCATCAGGATCATTAATTTCAGAACCAAGTATGTGTATTTAATCTATGTCTAAAGATGTACATTTGTGTCATGTTTCTAAGTTGTTATGGTCAGGTTCCAAATACACTGATGCAAAGCACAGGAGGGAAACTTGTCTAGTTCTGGTGGTGAAACCTCCGAGAAAAGACTCCCTAGACATCTGCGTCATGGTTAGCAGGGTTGTGAGTCTACGAAAGGCTGGACGGAGCCAGGAATCTCGACCACTACCTCAATGTTTTCTAAAACTCAGGAAAAAGGAAATGGACCAGATTTATAAGACTACAGAAAAGTTTAAATAAATATAACTGAAGCACATTATAAATCATCAAACAAAATGAGTTTTTTTTCTCTGAATAAAGAGAAAGAGAAGGAAAAATCATGATAAAGAAAAATGATCAGAAATCACTCCACAGAAGCATATACAGATTTCCTTAGGGATATTCTAAAGAGTTTGTTCTTAGAAGAGACAGAGCATTGAAATTCAGCACTGTCAGTATAAACGCAGGTCCTCTGTTCACCTAAGTCACTCTGTCTCTTTCAATAGATGAGGTAAAGCAGATCGTTTGTTTTGACCACACTTAAGGAAAAGACTGCCACCTGGTGAATATTTGAGGTTTTTAAGAATACATATATTGGTTTCAAACATCTGGCATGAACTTAAAAGTAATAATCATGTTTTAAATATTTTTTCTTTACTTTTCAGTAGATTAGAGTTTTGTCACTATGCAATATTAGCAGAGATTTGTTAAATCATTTTAACATCACAAGTTTCCGTGAAATTGGTCCATTTTTCCCTGATTAAGTGGTTTAAGTGCATCTTTTGTAGTTCACCTATTTGATATTAAAAAAACAAAAAAATGAGCAAACACGAATTTATGAACCACCATTATCACTATTTCTTTCAGTTTCTTTTTTGTTTAATTGTCCAGCAAAATGACAGAAATGATTTTTAGAATTAATATAATGCTATAATAATCCATTTATTGCAAATCTGATCCAAAAAACAAAAAGCAGGCAAAGGTAATTTTTCAGTGTGCTGGTGCTCTCATTGGAGTCTTTGCTTTTCCCTAGGATTTAGCTCCTTCAGTGTATTTTATGTGGGGCATGAGAGATGAGGAATGAAACCCTGATGTTTTTTTCAAGTAAAATGTTGCCCCCACAAGCTATCCTGACACACACACACACACACACACACACACACACACACACATTCACACTGCACATTAAAATAGAGGTTAAGAAATCTCCTGACTGGTTGCTACAGAACTCATAAATTGCTAAAATATTTCATTCTTGACTCTAAATATTTGAGTTCACTGGAGGAAGAAATAAAAAAGCCTCTTCTTTCCCTTCACATATGCATTTCTCAACATCAAGGCAAAAATTCCTGCCATATATTCTTTAGTTGTGGACAAAAGAAAGCTTTCATTCTATCAGGAGGAGTAAGGGTGCCCAGGCATCAGTTTCGTCTTGCCTAGAAAGCCCGTTGCACGGTGACACCGCTCACCAGGTGTCTTTTTTCATTAGCTTCACACTCTCAATTCCCAGAATTTTTTCAAGTGTTATTTCAGTTATTTTTGTGCAATCTCAAGAGAGAAGTTTTAAAAAACAACTTATTTTGGTAGCACTCCTTAGTTTTACAACCATATTTTTAACACTGAAGACTTATTTTTTTGTGGTCTCACTTTTCTTGAGATGCTTACCAATCAGTGCATCATGCGATATCAATAGATCATACTGTCATCCTCATTTACTTTAAGTTGTTAATTCTTCTTAATGGAGCTTTTTTCATTTTAATGTGTTGCCTCTTATGATTACTTACATACCAATAAAAAATTTATATTAGCTGTTGATGTTGCATTTGGGTCTTTTAGAATAAAACCATTTTTCAGTACATTGTACCATGACGGTCTTCGTAGGTTCAATTCTTCACAATCTTATGAATATCAATCTATTCATTAGGCATAAATTACATCCACACCAAATCTTAGTCTTTTCTGTTTTCTTCCAATCGCTGTGTAATTTGATGCACATCCTGGGTATTAAGTGATGGTTTCTGGGATGGATAGGTAGACGGATGAATGTGGCAGATTTAAAAACCTCATTATCATTCGTGAAAATAAAATCAGGCAAAGGAGAATCTGGCAAGATAAAGTCAAACATTAAAGATATACAGGCTTTAGTTAAGGTAACAATTCTGATTTGGACAATTTTCAGAATGAAAACAACATTAACACCTTTGTTAAGAAATTATCTGGGAATATATTTTCTTTGCAATTTGGCCTCTACTTCATCATGATGCTGTAGGTGGAGTGTAGCGTTCTGAGGTGCCTTCCACACGTTGGAGACGCAAAGTCCCATGTAGAACATGTGGTCTTCTTCGCAGAGATTGCAGTATTTCCATACAAGTCTGTATTAGTTTAAAAAATATAAAACTCACTTCCAAAATATAGATACATGTTTATGTAAAATATAGATGTATGTTTATATATGTTGAATATATATATATATATATGGGCAGTGGGTTTTAGGGTGAATTTTATTTTCTCCTTCTTCTTTTTTGACATTTTAAAAATCTTTAGGCAATAGGATATATAGCTTTTATATTCAGCAATAGGAAAAAACCAATGCTGTCTCAAACCGTAAGCCTTGGGCACACCACCACAACAAAAGGCAACAGATGAGAAGGAAATTATTAAATATACTGGCAGGTTAGGCATAAAAATAAAGTCGTTCCTTTGAAAATCTTTAACTACTATTGTAATCAATGAAAGGCACATAAAATTTAGGAATCTTATACTCACTCAACAGGCCAGTTCTTTTAGTATTCACAAATTAAATCTAAAATGTTATTTAATATTTCTTACATTTAATTCCCCATTATTAATAAAAACTAAAAACCACAATTGCAGCAGTTTTCTGTATCCTCATTTTCACTATCCTAAGAGTGAGGCTTTCTCCTCCTTACACTTAGAAGTCACTCTTACGCTATCTAAGCACTTCCATCGTATTCAGGCCACTTGGTCCTGTGATTAGACAGGCAGAAGTGGAGCTGATGAGTGCCGTGCTCAAGGCCACGCGGCCAGGTAGCGGATGAGCCAGGATCACCTGACTCCTCAGCTTTATCTCCTCACGTCCAACTACACATCCGCCTGTAGCCAATCACAACAGCCAGGCGATCAGACTTCCTCCCTTGCACGTTTGTCACTGCTAACTTTGCCGCTTTGTCATTCATGGGCCATTCTAGTTCTCATCCTAGCATTTTAGACCAGTGTGTTTTATCACCAGGATCCATAATCAGTATAATTCTGCTGTATATCTTACTGCCCAAAAGGGTACATATGAAGTTTTTTATCTCTTCTCTCTTTAACAGTTGCTGTGACCAAGAAAAGCTCTGAGTGAATTTTCCGTATTTAGCACAGATTTAAGAAGATTACGTATTAGTTACAGTATGCAGTAGTATATTGCCATATCAGATTACCGATGCCTCATTTTCTACACTTCCGCCTTCTCCATATTTTGAGTGTCCTTCTATAAAAGTGGGTTAAGATAAGAGGATTATTCATGTCATTTTGTCCTACCTCTTGCTCCATCCAATTTAGAGGATTATCTTGTGCTATGCTCCCCACAATTGTTGGAGTCTCAGATCATTTGAAAATTACAGGCAAGCTTGATAATATTTGTTTAAATTTAACATATACTAAGATATATTTTACTCCGTGGAGCCTTCATTGGAACTTCAAATCATAGGACTTGACATAATTATTCAACTTACATTCATTAATATAAATCTACATTAATTCATCTGCAGCACACTTTAAACAAACCTAATGAAGAAAAATATAAAATGGAAAAAACAAAGATTAACCTGGGTGTGATTTTTAACCTCTGAAAGATTTTTTATTTCAAACTAAACTATCTCTATAATAATTTAATAGTGTGTGTCTTGTGTATTTAAAACAAAAATATAAAATTAAAAATATCTGAAAAAGAGTAATTTACAAAGCATATGACAAAATTCATCAAAATAATTGTATTTGACACTGAATGATAAATCTTTGAAAGACAAGAAGACAATTAAGCAATCTTCTATGTTTAATATTCCATCAATATAGGAGAAAAAACACCATTCTTTTACATTGGAACTGAATCCTTTGGGAAAAACAATTTAGCAATGTTTAGTGAAAGCAAAACCAAATACAAAAGATATTCATAGTTACACACTCACTCTTTCATGCATTCAGAATGGAGGTTATATTAATAAATGAACACATACTCTAAAAATAAAGTGATGGGTAGTTAGTTAAATTACTATATATTTTGATTAAAATATTGTATAACCATGATGTTTAAAAGACTTTAAATCTATCAGGGATAAATACATGTTAAATAACAACTGATTCCACATGGATTAAAAAGATAATGTAATCAATTTAGAGTATTAGTGAACACTAAATCTCCTTCAAGGGCTAGAAGTTTCTTTGCACACAGACTTTATAAAGCTTAAAGTAAGAAGATATTTAGCCTATACAAAACCCAATGGGCATGCTTTTAAGGCTGGCATTCATTCTTATTTCCTGGGTCCATATACTCTTCCACCTTCCTAGACTATTAGTTCATTTTTTTCTCTTTTTCTTCCAACACCCAACAAAGCCACAACTCTTCTCCTCTCCTCCTTCTCAGATGATGCCCTTGTCACTTTACTAAGACAATAGAATCAATCATGAGAAAAATTTCATATGCTTCCACCACCATAGCTACCAAACTACCTCAATACATGCCTTAGTATTCTAGGATTTCACATTCTCCTTGTTTTTCTCCTACTTTGCCATCTATTTTCTCAATATCTTTTACTGATCCTTCCTTATTTTCTCTACTTCTAAATTTTGATGTGTCAGATGGTTCAAATTTCTAACTACTTTTTCTTTCTACTCTCACTTGCTAAGTGACATTCAGGCTTTACATACTATTTTTATGCTGATGACAGTCAAATGTATATACTCAGATTTTTAACACTATCTCGAATTTAAAACCAAATACTAATTTTCATTGTGTCCCAAAACCTTTTCTTTCAAAGTGTTCTCAGCAAGTTGCAGCCCCATCTGTCCAGGCTAGGATGTGTAGTTGTCTTTGACCTCCCTTTCTGATCTTAGTTTTCACATCCAATATTCAGTCCATTAGCAAATTCTGTTGGTTTCACTGTCATTATCCAATGTTGGACTACTACTCAAACTCTCCACTGCAATTTCTCTCAATCACCTGGAATTCTTGCCTTGATTACTGCAATAATTCCTACCAGTTAATCGATTCTCAACACAACAGTCATAGTGGTCCTGTTAAAGGCAGTGACATCTCTCTGGTTGAAATGCTTTGTTGCCCTTTAATGTCACTAGGAATAAGAGCCAGAGTCCTTAAAATGTATTGAAATGCATGCACTTCCTCATCTGTTGCTTTTTTTTATCTTGTCTTCTACCACTCTTCCACTCATAAACTGTACTCTTATCAATTTGGCCAAAACCCCAAGCACAGTCATGCCTCAGGATCTTTGCACTTGCTGTTCCCTCTTCTAGGAATTCTCTGCCCTTAGATATTAGCTTAGCTTGGTCCCTCACATTCTTCAATCTTCTAGCCAAATGTCACTACATCACAAAATCATCCTACCGAGCTTGTACAGGGCAGCAATCTCTCCTTGCCTCTGGTATTCTCTGTTTCCTCTTGCTCCATTGTATTTTTCTCTAGGGCTTTAAAAATTTGACATTCATTCATTCATTGCTTTATTCATTCACTTGTTCACTCATGTCATATGTCTTTTTCTTTCCTCTCCCTCTAGAAGGTAAGTGGAAAGAAGGCAAGGATTTTATCTGTCGTGTACATTACTGTATTCCCAAAACTTTGAAGAATGACTGGCATAAAATGGATACTCAAAGATATTACTGAATGGGGAGCTGGAAGAATAAAAATTGGTATATACAGGCTATAATTAACACAAGGAGAACAGCTAACATTGTGCAGAATGTGTGTAGAATGTGTGTAGAATGAGAACACTGGGCGTAAGTTTGAGTCCTGGGAAGGAACAGTGGTTAACGCATAAATAGGAGAAGAGACCCCAGTGAGACCAAGAAAGAGCCACCAGGGAAAACAATAATGTGATGGTAATGGTGATAATTATAATAATCATAATAGATTATGTTTTGTTAAATATTATGTACAAAAAACTTTCGTCATTACTTTTAATCTTTAAAAGAACCCTAAGAGGTAAAGACCATAATTATCTCCATTTTACAGATAAGAAAATTGAAATTTGAGGGATGGTGGTTAAATAACATTCCCCAAACTATAAATGATTAGTGGTACAACCAATATCTGTGGCAATACACTATCACCCAGAGAAAAGAGAGTTATGGAAGTCAAGACCAGTGAGCTTCAAAAAGGAGACAACAACACACATTGTCAAATGAAATGGAAAATAGAATCACTGACCAGAATTAATGTGTAATTCATATGAAATTAAATTTTAACTTGGCCCATTAGCCATATTTTCAACAAATAAACGTTTCAATTAAATGTCATTTAATAGATTCTCCTTCAGTGTAATATGCACATATACATGTTTAGTTTTAAAATTAAAAGAAAAGTGAAGTATGTGAACTAAAGAATCTGAAAGTTACCGATAATAACCCTCAAATTACTTTAGTGATTCAACCTAGTCTGAGCTGGCGGTAATTTAAAGTTGCAATTTGTTTGATGTATCCCTAGGAGTTGAAATATATTTATCCAGTTCTTTACGCAAGATGCAAATAATATTTAATAGTTATGATTTATGATATATCTATAGCAATACACAATAAAGAAGTAAATGCCATTTCAGGAGATATGCAGCTTAAATTTTCAGTAACAAAAAGCTCACATTCTAAACTTTGACATCTACACTTACGAAATCGGCCCGCCAGGAAATTATTGTTCTACCTTTCAGATAAATCAAGCACTATAATTAGGGCTGTGTTTATGTGAGGAGAAACAAATGAATCTGGCAAAACTGAACAAGACAGTTTTCTGGTCTTTCTCTTAACAATCCTAGGATTGTCACATAACGCTAGTACCTCCATGTGATTTCATGATTTATGGATTATGTTTTCACATTTAATCTTCACCACAATCCTGTGGGAATTAATTTTGAGAAGGCTTTGATATATGTTTCTTCGGTTCCTATTCCATCATGAGAAATATTTTTTATAAATGCCCACATTTATAAAATGTGGGAAAATGGGAACGCAGAGAAGTTAACTAACTTTGTCAATTTCACACGACTAGAAACCGCTGAGGCAGGGTTTAGTACATCTCCTTATTCTTGATACCAGAGCTGGTCCTGGGACGTCACAGCTGCCCTACCTGGAAGACGTACAGTCTACTGCTGAAGAATTTAGGTTCTGGAGACAGGCTGCATGGATTTCTATGTGACCATGGGCAAGTTATTTGACCTCTCTAACACCTGGCATCCTCATTTATATAAAGAGGATAATAATAATACCTCCAAAAATGATTTTGAGGATTAACTAAGATAAGGCATAACGAGCTCCTCACATAGGGCATGGCTCAAGGTAAGCGTTTCATACGCGTTAGCTATTGCTTACGTTACTATCATCGGACTCCAAGTACATTTACATGTACAGCGTCCATTAACTGAAATGTTTTTTGCCAGACCCTTGTTCATTTTGTTCAAATGTGTATCATATTTCTAAAATAAACCTGCCACCGAGGTGTCATAGAATTGTATTTACGATACACCCTATATTCCTTTTCAAATCAATACTATCTTTGCTGGTATTTTTAATTCAAGAGATCCTTCTGCCTCAGCCTCCTTAGTAGCAAGGACTACATTTTTTGAGTCCCGATACGTGGCTAAATTTTTTGTAGAGACGGTGTCTTGCTGTATCTTCCAGGTTAGTCTAAAGCTACCACAGACACCCGGCAATTTTTTTTTTACTCCTATATTACCTACTTTATAAATATCAAATTTAAAGGAATAAATATACATATATTGGATTAATGTCACTTCACGATGAATTTCACTCCAAAAATTTGATACTTCAGTATTAATAGTTCAAAATGTATATTTTAGTGACAAAGAGATATTTCTATATTTGGGTAAAATATCACACCCTAGATTTTAAAATGTATGCCTCAGATTGGTGCAGAGTTACTTCAAGGCGAAACATTTAGATAAATTCTGAGAACGGCAATCAGATAATAAGCTATTATTGTGTATGTCAATAATTTTTAATGCTACATGATATTAAAATAACTATGTTGCTAATGTAACTAACTTATGCTAAGATTGAGAAAAAATGTTAAACAAATATTCATAAAGTTTGAACAGTGTAAAAGCTAGAGAAACCTTAAAGTTATACCATATAAGAAACAAGGGCATTTGTGTGGTTTCAGGATTTTCTTTTAATTGCCTCTTCTACGTTAGTTGTGGTGAAATATGTACTTCAATAACTTGAAATTTGTTTTAAAAAATGGTTGGGGGGTGTTGTTTGCTTATTAGTGACGTGGGTGTGTTTTCATGCGTGTATGCTTGCCTGGGTGTAACGCCTTGATGTCTGTGGATTTTACTTTGGGTAAAGTAAGTAAAGCACAGTGTGATTTTCATCTGCAGGGTTGTGCTAACGATAGTCACATCCTTCCCTACATATGCCAAATGGAAAATTTTAAAAATTTGATAAAAAGAAAATATCTTAATAAAAAGAAAAAATGATAATAGTTATTGCACACCTACCATGACCTATTTATTTTATGTGTTAGAAAAATATGCTCTTCACTTGTAACAATGGAACCACAAAAGAGAGAGAGTCGCATACTGAAGGTACTGAATGAAGCAAAGGAGAGGGATTGTGACAGAAGACCGACTGTTTTGAAAACAAAGCATGAAACATTTTCTGGGTTTCCTAAATGTTTCTGAGATCAAATGCCTTATATTTTAGACTTCCTTAAAATGTTTGAGTATCAATTTGGTAGTAAAGTTGATGATCAACTGACAAATGTCTCAGCTGCAGTTGCTGAGCACACAGGAGTCTCTGAGTCAGAGCTTTCTCCTGCCCCCTCCATAGCTTCAGCATGGCCCATTCTTCACGGCAGGAGGTGGTTTGGGATGGCAGTCCAGCCTTCTCTAGCTAGGACATTGGGAAGAAGCAACACTTATTTACAACCAGCTGAAAGAAGAGAAAGGGAGGGCTGTCACAGGCCCTCGTTGGATTTAAGGCTTCTCTGAAAGCTCATTTCCGGTGTTAGAACTTGCAAATGTGCCATTGGAAGCTCCTGCGGTGGAACGTCTTGGACTTTTGAATTCCGTTTATGTCCACCTTTCCCTCCCATATACGTGAGCATTAGGGAAACGGAAATCTGAACTCAAAGGAATCCTCAGGCATCCAGATTAGACTTCTCTGATATTTTTGCTTTGAATTAATTCTACCCCATGCTTCTGGGTGCTCATTTTCTCTTTCTCTCTGCAAAATATGCTAGAATGATATTAATGCTTAGAAATTACCCCATTTCTTTCCTGGTTAAATTTTTCCATAATGCCATCAATGTCTATAAAATAATTCTGTTCAATGCCATCTCTAATCTTTCCTAATCTATACTGAGGCATTTTACAATTTTTTTATCTGTTTGACTTATACCAATTTTTTTATGAATACATCTCTAATGTTTTCTCCTTGATACTGTCATTTTTCTGTAACTTTTCTACATTGCTAGTTCCAACCAGCTTAAGTATAAACATCTCCTCGGATCCTTTTCAATTTCTATTTGGTAAAATATAACGTCTAAATTTCCAGGTTTTTTAAAAATTCATACTCTTCTTAGGGCTTTACTGAGTTGTGTTTGTTTGAGACAGAGTCTCGCTCTGTTGTCCAGGCTAGAGTGCAGTGGCGTCATCAAAGCTCACTATAACCTCAAATTCCTGGGCTCAAGAGATCCTCCTTCCTCAGCCTCCCAAGTAGCTGGGACTATAGGCGCATGCTACTGTGCATAATTTTTTTTATTTTTATTTTTTGTAGAGACAGAGTCTTGCTGTGTTGCTCAGGCTGGTCTC
>CAUYSK010105969.1:0-16439 GCA_963575035.1 Avahi laniger
GCTATCATTAATCATGACAGCAACCACTTATCACACAGTGTGGGTGAGCTCCTCCCACATACCCCAGCAATAGCATCCCCAAATCTTCACAAAACCCTGAAAGACACTATCACCTCATTTCGTAGACCCATGAACGTGAGACTCGGATAGGGTGGGTGACTCACAGAGCCCACAGTGAGGGCAAGGCTCCAGCCTGGGCCAGCCCCAGCCAGAGTGAGGCAGCTAACAATCGCAGGTCATTCCTGAGCCCCTGTGCTCCCCTCGACAAGTGCCGCTCCCTCTGCACCGGCTCTCGCCTCTGCGTGCAGTTCTCAGAGTAATTAGGCATATAATGAATACTTACGTTGAGCAAGATACTGCTATTTTCTAGAAGGAATAATGAATATATGGAATAAGTTGTTGAACAAAGAGAACCTACTGGGGCATGTGAAATTAAAATGTTGCCGGAAGGTCAAAATTAATTTTGGAAACATTGGTGGAACAGAGAGTTTTACAAAGAGAAAATTGAGAAAATAAAAACTGCATGAGCTCAATGAATAAAAAGGGCAAAACATCTATCCAGAGGTCTTTTGCCGTTGCTGGAATTCATTAACTTTTATTTTGGCTTCAACTCTTTGAAAAAGT
Organism: Avahi laniger; assembly: GCA_963575035.1. Classification (NCBI taxonomy): domain Eukaryota; kingdom Metazoa; phylum Chordata; class Mammalia; order Primates; family Indriidae; genus Avahi; species Avahi laniger. The sequence continues at coordinate 625 of CAUYSK010105969.1, forward strand.
TCTGCCTGGAGGAATTCCTTCATTCGGACTTAATGTGGCCTGTGGAGGCAGAGGGAGGCTCGCAGGGGCTCCGAGGCTGAGCAGCTGCGAGGGAGAGTCCAGGACCACCCAGGGGCGTCCGAATCGATGGGCTGCTGGGGGCAGAGCGAGGGGGAAGGGCTGTTTGATGTTGGACAGTGTGATAATGACTGCCCCCCAGCCAGAATCAATCCTTCCCACAAAGACAGATGCCCTCAAAGAACACGGCTCCCAGAGAGTTCAATACTTCTCTCGTTTGCCGCTGTATCCTGGCGTTTGACAAAGTCTCTCCACCACCCCTGCTGTAAACTGCAGAATCGGGATTCAGTTTTCAGGTTTTGAAGTGTTATTTTGACCTCTCCCCATCACCATTTAACAGTATTTGAGGTTAACAGGTATGTTACTTAGCTCGATTCAGTCATTCCACATTGTATACATATATTACAGCAACACTTTGTACCTCATAAATATATACAATATCCAATTGTCAATATCCAATTAAAAAATTTCTAAAATTCTTTAACATAAAAAATGTAAAGTTCCCCTATTTCTCCATACACAAACATATGTTCTTTAAATTAAATTTATCAAAAAAATGACAAAAAAACAAAACCCTTGTATAAAATACCACACAAGCACATTATTTTGTAGCACATTACATTTCCTTTAGTATTTTATTATGTATGCACAGTTCATTGACCTGTATACGAATTCTTTTTCGTTCTCTTTATTTTTTTAATTTGTAGAAATTCTCATTACCTACGTTATAACAGGATTTTCCAGTATAACATACTGATTAAAAGTACCTTTTCTGAAGCCAGGTAGTTTAACTTTGAATGGTAGTTCCACTATTTCTTAGCAATATCACCCTGGGCAAACAGAGATAATAATGGTTCTCAGATAGTGAGTGCTTCATGAATAAACTCTCTCACAATAATAATCAAAATTATTGTGATTATTTACAAAATATATTCATATAAATTCTCTTATATTTAAGGATTCTGATACAAGAAAAAATCATGTTCCTGTTAAAACCTTATAAAAATATCATTATCTGAATTTGAATGGCAACATTTTTTTTCCCACATGATATAGGTAGAACGTGCTGCCAGTTCTCAACATTCTGTGCGTACCAACCCAGGACTGCCACTGAAAACAACTGCAACTTTTAAGCTAGGCCTCGAGAACATGCACATTCTGTCCCAGAGGAGCTGTAAGTAATGAAGAGCTAATACCCTTGAGAGCAGCCCTCAACCAATGCTGGAGTTGGAAGACAAATAAATCCCCCAGCTTCCTGGCCGCTGGGATAAAATGACTCTGCAGCAAACTTTGTGCATTCTCTAAGAAGTCTCCAGGAGTAGTGAGTCCAGCTGCCCAATGAGCAGTTTCTTCTAAGTTTAAGCACATACCTACCATATGTTCTGGCGATATTAGTCCTAGTGCTTTACTCACAAGAAAAGAAAATTTATGTCCACGTGAATGTTGATAGCGGCTTTATTCATAATCACCCCAAACTGGAAACAATCTAACTGTCCTTCAACTGATTAATGGAAAAATGTGGTAGTGCATCCTTACAATGGCATACTACTCAGAAATAATTTATAAAAAAGAACTATGGTCAGTCATGGTGACTCACACTTGTAATCCCAGCACTTTGGAAGGCTGGGGCAGGAGAAACACTTGAAGCCAGGAGTTTGAGACCAGCCTGAGCAACACAGTGAGATCTCATCTCTACAAAATTAAAAAAAATTAGCCATGCATGGTGGCACGCACCTGTAGTACCAGCTACCAGGGAGGCTGAGCCAGGAGGATAGACTGAACATGGTAGTTGGAGGCTACAGTGAGCTGTGATCCTGCCACTGTACTCCATCCTGAGCAACAGAGAGAAAATCTGTCTCACCAAAAAAAAAAAAAAGAAGAAGAAGAAGAAGAAGAAGAAAAACTGTGATTCAAGCAATAACATGGTTCAATCTCAAATGCATATGTTAAGTGAAGAAGCCAGGCTCAAGATTTATATAACAATTTGGAAAAGACAAAACTATAGAGACAGAGAATAGGTCAGTGGTTTCCAGGGACTGGGGGATTGGATATAAAGGGGAAGAAGGAGGGAAACTGGGGCATGATGACAGTATACTGCATCTGCATTGTGGCTGTGGTTCCAGGACCGTGTGAGTAGAACTGTATGCTGAAAGGGTTGAATTTCACCCTATTTAAGGTAAACCTCAATGAACCTGATATATTATTGGGATAAAAAGATACCCTATTTATCAACCATTTTTTAGTGGATTTTTTACATTATCTGTCTCGCTTATTTGCTCCTCATACTGTGCTTCTTACAATCACTTTTCAAATAAACGACTTGCACAAATTCTTGTTTCAGGGTCTATTTCTGGAGAAATCCAATCTAAGATGAACATTATTGATGCTTAACATATTTTTTTCTATTTTATCACACTCCTTTGGAACACAAATTATGATGACCACAGAGTATTCAATTGAGGGGAATATCATAACTTAATTTACTAATCCCCTGAGGTCAGCATTATGTTGTTTCACAATTTCCACATTAAAAAATATTGTCAGAATGAATGAATATCTTTGTTTTAAAAGGCTTAAAAAAATACAGTATAACTTCCACAGTTAGATTCTCAAACAAGGAATTTCTGGGGTCCAAAAATATAAGCTCTTAAATATCTCTTGAGTACATATTATCAAACTTACTTCCAATAAGTATTCACTATTCACCATTGCCATGGGCCAAGTAGAATTCTCCAATTCTTCACATTGTCGTTTTCACAAATTTCTCATTTTACTTAACCTGTGCTCATATCAAAGAATAAATTTATTTTCTGTTACCAATTTTAATCTGAGAGGCAGAATAGCATGGTGGTTAAGAGCCCTAACTTGGGAGCCAATTAGTTATATCTTAGCACTGTGTAAGTTTTGCCATTTATATTGTTTGACATAGGACCCCTCTAGCAAAGACTTACTGGAAAGTTGCCAGTTGTACGTTCCCAGAATTTATTACTTCCTCCTCTGTGCTTCTGCAGCACAATGTCTAAGCTGCTGGGTACCATTTATAACACACAGCCTACTAGAAAGGATAACAATCATGTCTATTGATATATTGCAGGCTACTTGCATAATCAATGCCTAGAACAGAGTACAAATTGAACATGTATTTAAGAAAATGGAAACATCCAGGCGAATCTTGGTCAGGAATAAAGATAATTATAGTGGTATCACTAAAAACAAAGAATTTATTGATTACCTACTACCTACCAAGCTTTTTACATAAGCATTATTCAGTCATGATAAGAGTCTTACAAGTCAAGAATGGCCAGCTTAATTTACGGATGTAGTGCGTTGAACAGTGTTCCTTCAAAATACATGTCGACTCAGAACCTGAGAATGTGAACTTATTTGGAAAAAGGGTAGTTGCAGATGTAATTATTATAGTTAACTATCATCTAAAGATGAAATCATCCTGGATTTAGAGCAGCCCCAAAATCCAATGAATGACGTCCTCACAAAAAGAGGAGCAGACACAAGACACAGGGGAGGAGAACATGTGAAGATGAAGCAGAGATTGGAGTGATGCTACCACAAGCTAAGAACTGTCAGGAACTATCTGTAGCCAAAAGGAGCAAGGAGGAATTCTTCCCTAGAGCCTTTGGAGGGAGCGTGGCCCTGTTGACACCTTGGTTTTGGACTCAGCCTCAAAAACCATGAGATAATCAAAAAATTCCTTTTATTTTAAGTCACCAGGTTTGTGGCAACTTCTACGGCAACCCTAGGAAACTAATACAACAGGTATGGAAACTGGTCTTCTGAGCCCGTCAATTCTCCATGCTTCAGTTTTCATATTGGCGTGTGGCGGAGCTTGGGTTTTCCTGGCTTTCCAGAACATATGCCAGGTCTTGCACAAACCTGCGCAGGTTGCAAGGTGGACAGCAAAGTCTTCCACCACGTGCAGAGAACAGGGATCAACATCAACTAAATGAGGACTTTAAAATACATTCAAAATTAGTTTGTCTTTCCTTCATTTCAGCAACAATTTATGTTAAAGTTTCTCAGGCCCAAGTTAAACAACATGCTCCTTTTACAGCGACACTGTTATGACAAACAATACAATCGGTTGGCCTTGAAACTCGTTTTCATGGCCTCATAAAAGCACCACCGCATTTGCCAGCCAACCAGTCATCTCTCTCTCCCTGTGGATCCCACTTTATAAGAGAAGCACATCCCCTGGTTATATTAACACCTCCTGCCTCCCCGCATCAGAAATGTCAGGTAAGCAGGACATGTTTTCCAAAGCCTCAGTCCCAAAATGATAGGGCATTGCTTTCCCTGCCTGTGAGAGAGACATTACCAAACATGTAAAGGACTAACAATTTAAAGGAATTTGAAATTTTTTAGAATGACTTCTTCCATTCCAAGTAATGAAATGACTACCTGGTTATTGTTCTCCCCCGCCCAGAGTGTGACCCGTACAGGGAAAGTGGAAAAAAAGTTAAGGTGTGACCTCTACACATTTCCATTATGAAGGAAACGTTTGGTTTGGTACAATTTGAGTTTTCAGATGTCATTTTCTACAGAATTGTCATGAAATGTTTGACTCATGGTCTATAGATTGTGTTTTGTTCTGAACATGGATCCTATAGTTTCAATTTCCTAGCATTGTCCAGAGGTTACTAAATTATCTTATTCTATAACTTCTTTTCTCTCTCTCCTTCCAACAGGGGATGAAGCAGTCAGGAAGGAAAGTCAGTGAGACACCCTGGGCTTCCATATGTGAATCCTCTAACATGACGTAGCTTCTGAAACAAGTACAATTAGAGGATGTCTGAAGATGAAGAGAAAAACAGAAGCAAACTTCAATACAATGAAAAAAATACTAATGTGGTGTGATACTCGAGTAACACCCTTATGTCAAGGCTAATTAAGCTAATTTACCACTTCCTTATTACCAAGAAAGTGAGAACAACTTGTTTAGAATATGGAATCTGCTAGAGACTATGAGATGTTGGATACACCATTAGACCCTAAAAGCCTCCATTTCCACGTCCAAGAATTAAGAAGAGCAAATACTCCATGAAACTGTAGCAAGTTTTAACTGTGGAATTATAACTAAGAATACCTAGTGCCATGATGGAATATATTGGGAACTCAATAAATAATAATAAAATTCACAATTTCATAGGCTGTAACTTCTGAGTTCTACAAAATAAATCCAATTATAATAAAATAGTAAAAATGGGTTTTAGTTACCATTATAGCAAAATGTTGAATCTCAGCCTTTTGGTTGCATGCTCCCTGGGATGACCAATTAGCTAGGAATGAATGTTCATTACTGGTGAGCGTCAGTCACTAGCTATTGTTTGTTGTAATCTTCTGTGAACTAGACACTGTGTGGGATTCTGTGCTAGAATCACTCACTATGAGACAGCCTGACTAGAATTTCCTCTACTGGACTGAGAATTGTCCTCATCTTCTGCAAAGACCTGGACCCTAACCCAGAAACCTCGCTTCTCCATGCTGTGAAGACTCATGTCCTTTCCCCACAGGCCCTTCAAGCTTATTTAAATGAGCTTCAATCTTCATGTTCTGCACAGCTTATAGTCTCAAGTTGGGGCCCTGATACCTACATTTTATGTGGACATAGAATAGGGCAATGGTATTGATCTTATCTCACTGAAGAAGAACTGCTGTATCCTCAGAAATTCATCTGCAAATGTGGACACTTGTAACAGTAAATAAACAATGATCTAACTTCTAAGCCAGGGAAAGGAAGTATTACTACTCTAACCAAAACCATTTCTTGCATAGATTCTCCAATACTGTGATAGTGACAAATCCAGCAGGTATTTTCTAGCCTCAACATAGCTTCATCGTGGAAGCCAACACTACAAACATGTACTCCCTTTGTAAGGTACTTTCTTCTTACATCTTCATTCACAACCACACACACGTGTTTCCTCTGACCTCATCAGTTCCCCTTCCCTAGTAGCTTCTTCTCTGCAGAATGTCTACATACTGCAGTCCTCAGAATTCAGTCCTGTCTTACTGCTTGTCTCTATTCTCCCCACATAACCTCCCTAGGTGATCAAAAACATCCCAGTAAATATGATCTACAAATGGAAGTCTCTCATCACTGTATCATGGTGAAATGTTGCCTTCTGGAATCTATATGTTGCTTCTGTGAGACATTTCCTGATGCACCTCTTGGGCATCTTGCAATTTACATGAAAATTGTATACAAAATCTTTTAAGAATATATAAAAGTTTCCAAATGTACAATAAACTATGCAGTGATGAGCTCATCATTTAGCTTCTATAATTATCTAGAGAAATGAAATATTCCTCAAGTGTACCCCATCCAAGCTTTTACCACCACAGCAGGAAGTCTAGGCAAAATCACTGTTTCTTAGGAAAAAGAAGCTTTAAATATTTTCGACTAATTCCTTGTCTTCACACTTCCATTCTCAATTATTACTAAGTACCTTGATCATAACTCCTAAACTTATCTTAAAAACATGAACTCTGCTCTCTGTCCAATGACACCACCGGAGTCTAGCATCTAGACCTTCATAGCTTCCCTCCAGGCCCACTAGAGTGATCTCCTAGCTGCTGTCTTCCTTTGGCACATGCTGTCTTTCAAGACTCTCAATAAAGCGCACCATCACCTGCTAGGTAGCCGCTAGTCATTGTCCTAGGAACAGAATCCAAGCCACTGACAATGGCCAGCTGCTTTTCCTGTCCTGGTCCTTTTTCACTCTCCATGTCCAGCTGTGTCCTTCCCCAATTTGTTTACCACACTCCAGACTTACAGGTTGTTTTTCATTTGGGGGAAAGTTACTTTTCTGCATCAAGTCTTGACATATACTCACCTGCCCTTACTTGAATACTCTCTCCTCAACTCTCAACTAGGTCCTGTTTATCATTAAACTGTTAAATTAATATTTTCTGTTTTTCAAAGGATCCATATTATCTAAAGTGTCTGTCCTTACCGTCCCCAAAGACCTAGGATGGAACCCAGGAAACTCACTTCTCCATGCCACGAGCTTCCCCAAGGGCCTTTCAGGCTTATCCGGATTAACCATAATCATTGTCTACATTAATTAATGGTTTCTTTCCTGTAAGTATTTTCTATAATTAGAGTGATCACTTTGGTAAATCCTTTTTTAATACTAGACTATGTAAGTGCCATGAAGAAAGAATCGGTGCCCCTGTCACTCACCATGGCAGCTCCAAAGCCCGGCAGAGATTTATGTGGCCTGTGCGTTCGCTGCATGAAGGAACAGATGGAATGAAGGAGGGAGAAGACCACTGGAGTGGGTGTAGTAGGAGAGGGATAGCGTGAAGACAAACCCCTTTCGGAACTACTTCTGTGAGTTTAAAGCAGAGAAATAAAGCAGTAGCCAACTGGGAAGAGGGAAAAAGAGAGTTGTTTATTTCTTTCTTTTCTTTTTTTTTTTTTTCATTTTAAATATTGAAGGTACCAGAACATGTTTTGTGCTAATGGAAATTTTCCAACAGAAATATAGATGCTTATGGTTCAGGAAAAAGAGGACAGTTAAGTAGAGCAAAAAGGAATGAGACACAGGTCCTAGGTGAGGGGACTGACCTTAGACAGAGGAAGGAAAAGTTCCTATTTTGTAACAGGGATTAAGAAAGTAAAGCTAAGGAGAACTGAGACGGTTAGGTGGTAATAGGAAAATGAGGGAGTTTGTGTGTACTGATTTCTCTTTCTCTCAGGGGCATAAGAGCAATATGATGTTGCTCATATGCCATTGAGTGGAGGTAGGAGGAATGGTACGGCAGTTTTGTGAAGACAGCTGTTATACAATATTTATTCTTGGGAGTAAGAAATGATCCTTCTAGAAAAACATAGATGATGCCCTGATAATATCGAGTGCCAGTTTAGGCTTACATCACAGTTTTAAAGTAAATCTGCTCAGATGGCTGTGCGCTTCTCCCCACCAGCACAGCAGCTAACTGAGGGCTTCATCCTGGATTTTGCCTGCAGCAGGAGTGATACTGTCATCAGAAATACCATTAAATCAAAAATAGCAATGAACGAAGCTTTTAAGTATTTCAATGCACTAAGTCAATTAATAACATGAGTCGGTAGCTGTTGTTATTCTCATTTAACTGTTGCGGAACCTAAGGCTTAGAGGTGTTAAGTGACTTACTCAAGCTCTTATAGCGCGGAAGTGGGATAGTCAAGACGCGCAGCAGTACGCTGCCCTTGACCTCATTGTTCTAACAACTACATATAAAAGTCAGAAACACAGAGGTTAGAACTCAAGAGGTAAGGAGATACAGTCAGCGAGACAGCAGTGTTCTAACCCTGGAGGGAGGTGTGTGTCCCAAATGCACTCTAGCAAAAAGAGGCTGTGAGGGAACTTACTGGGTTCCTTCCTGGCCCAACCTACTCCCGACACTCAGAGCCCACAGAGTTCTCACAACTCGACAGCGTTTTGTTTGATCGTTTGTTTTTTCCTGCAAAAGGAAAAAGGACTGCTTCTACCTGAGCTGCCGGATGCTTCTCCTCCCGCAGACACGGCACTTGCCCCACCTGGTCAGGCACGGGGGCTCCAACAACTCTCTCTCCTTGACAATCTGCCTCTTTCATTTTCTCTGTATTTAAACCAAGCATAAATCAAGGTCCTTTGCTTTTATGTAACCAATAAAAAAAGAACTAAACGCTCTCAACAATCGGAGCCAAGTGCACAAGTTGAGAGTGACATGTTTATATCATGTTGGAGATGAAAAAGGGCTGTTTTCTCCTCTCTAAACACATCACTTCTTGCAAATACATCCTGGAGAGTGTTTTGTTTACTGAAACTATGTCTGTAGCTCATTTTTTGTTAACAGGCCTAATGGCAGCATTAGAAGAAATAAATGTCTGTTATAAGAAAACAAATCATTTTCCTTATTTAGGGACTCTGAAGACAATTCATTTAAACATCATGTCACCTTCAAACAGTTAAAGCTGTGTTAAATGGAAATTTAGAGTTATTAACAATGCACATTGAATTGATCTTATTTTAATTAGAAGGAGAATATTGGCCTTGGGTCTACCATGACCTAACTGTAGGTACTTAGGTAGTTTACTAAAATGTACTCCAAAATTGCATCAGTTCACTTACATATTTTCTGGGTTTAACAATATCCAACATGGTCTATATTCCAGCTCAGAATGGAAAGACTCCTAAGTGTGGTATAACACGAAGAAGCTTAGATAGCTTTTGATTGTGGGTTTTAATCCCATTTTTGCCCTTTAGTTATGAGGCCATGGGACATTAATCTTGTCCTATCTCACACTCAGTTTCTTGATCTATAAACTGAGGGCAAACAAAACTTAATTTCCACGTTTTTAATGAATAAATAAGATAATATTTGTAAAAGGACATACCAAAAGACCAGGATACAATGAGGACACCTGGCTGTTATTAATTGTTTTTTTCTTCCTTATCATAGCTTTTTATAGCCCTGTATGTAGGTTGATTAAAACAATAGGTTTTAAAAATATTTGGTAATTTAAAATAGTAACATAAGTGAAAAGTTTTTTGATGAAGAATGATAATTTATAGGTGAAGGATCACCTATAAATCTTGTCCATTAGGGAAGTTTTGGCTTGAGTCGTATGCCACATTTGAATAAAGTAACACAGCTGCAGTAATTGCTGCAAGCTCACAGAACTGTTGAACAAGAAGAATGTCAAGTTTATATAGAAAATACCTGACATTTTCAAGCTGAGAAAATGGAGGCACAAAACATTAAACTGGACTTGACCATGTAGGACATGCTACAGCACTACAAAAATGATGTACTTGCTGAAGGGATACCTTGCAAATGATCTGTAAATAAATCTTTGACTTTACAAACAAAGGGTTAAGAATTCCTAAAATAATATAATTCCAAATACAGAATGAGGGTGGGAGTCTAGACCAAGCCCACACTGCAGGTATTCTGTCAGTGAGGGTTTCATGACACACCGATAGGTGAGTGAGGGGCTCAGTGCCAACCTTCTGCAGTGGCCATCATGTGACCATCACGTAGCCATCATTGTGGGTTCTCAAAGGGACTGAGCCTAACAGGTAGCTGTCGGAGGGCTGCTTGGGATCCTGTGCAAACTACTGCATTGATCTGTGCTAACGTGGATTTAGTGCAGAGCAGAAGGGACACGGAATTCGGAGCCTGGTGTTTCTCCCTGACATCTTCCTTATGCTCCACGCATATGTGCCCAGGGCCCACCTTACCAGTCACAGACCAAAATAGTTACGTGCAATTGCCAAACTACACAGGTGCGATTATCCATCCTCTATATATTCCTCCACAATCTTTATACCCATTCATACCTATCCATAGCTATTGGTCACACTTCCTGCCTTCATTAAATTTTATGTATTTACAACATTTACTGCAATGGTACTGTGTGCTAGATATATTGCTGGGTACTGGAAAAGTGGGGTATAGTTATTCATAAATAAGGCTGAGGCAGCACCTTTAAGGAATTTAGTCTAGTATACTATAATGTGTTGGTAAGGATATGCATGTATGCATGTATGCATTTTTATATATAAAAAATATATTATATGTGAAATATAATATATATAAAACAAATAATTATATATATATATGAAATAAAGAAAGGTCACTTGTATGGGTTGAATTGTGCTTCCCCAGTTCATACGTTGAAATTCAAACCCCAAGTACCACAAAAAGTGACCTTATTTGACAATAGGGTTGTCACAGACGTAATTAATTTAGCTGAGATCATACTGGAGTAGGGGGGCCCTAATCCAATATAACTGGTACCCTTAATAAAAAGAGAAAATCTGGACACAGACATGCACAAAGGAAGAACACCTCATCAATATGAAGGCAGAGATTGAGGTTATACATCTACAAGCCAAGAAACACCAAAAATTGCCAGTAAACCACCAGAAGCTGGGAGAGAGGCCTGAAACAGATCCTTCAAAGAGAAAATGGTCCTGCCCACACCTTGATCTCAGACTCCCAGTCTCTAGAACTCTGAGACAATAAATTCCTATTGTTTAAGGCACTCAGTCTGTGGTAGTTATAGCAGCCCTAGTAAAGGAATATACCCAAATGAAAGTAATTAAAGACGATTTATTCAGAGATTACATACACAAACATATACATATATATACACATACACGTGTGCACACACACACAGAACAATAATTTCAAATAACATATAACTCAAAGATGCTCATTTTCTGGAAACAGGTCTCAAATTAACAAATTTACATGTCATGAGATAAGAAAATACTTTCTAATTGAAAAGAGGAAAAAGATGATCTCTAATGGATTCTTAAGACAAAAACATTAAATATCATATAAAATACAATTGATCCTTGAATAACATAGGCATTGAGGCACTGAACCACTGCATGGTAGAAAATCTACAGATAATTTTTGACTCCCTGTAAACTTATTGACAGCCTACTGTTGACTGGAAACCTTACCAATAACATTAATTTTTTTGTATGTTACATTTATTCTTACAAAGTCATCTAGAGAAAAGAAAATGCTATAACAAAATCATAAGACAAAGAAAATATATTTGCTATTCACCGAGTGGAAAGGATCATTATAAAAGTCTCCATCCCTACTATCTTCACATTAAGTATGAGCAGGAAGAAGAGGGATTGATCTTATCATCTAGGGGTAGCAGAGGAAGAATAAAATTCTCAAATACGTGGGCCTGCACGCTTCAAACCCATGTTGTTCAAGGGTCTACTGTATTCACTCTTGAAGTGCTAAGTTCAAAATAATGGTGACGGTCTAATGTCAGAACTATCAGTATATTATTAGATGCTTAGTGTTTGTCTGTTGAATTAATGGGGTTAAATGATAATAGCTTAGGTACTTACTGTGTGCCAGATATCGTACTAAATGGTTTACATTCATTATCTCATTTAACTCGCAAAATATTCTTAAGAGATAGTTACTCTTACTTCCCTCATTTTAGGGATATGGTACTGAGTCTTTGGGAGTCAAAGGAAGGTCTCAAGATCCAACCGGCTAATATATTAATAGCTCAGTCTCAGAATCAGACCCATTAGCTTTATGTCCTTAAGAATCCCTTCTTATTGTCTACATATATTGCTTTTATTTGAAAATTTGTGAAATCCACATATCCTTGAGGAATACTCCATTTTCTGCACGAGAGCCTGAGCCCCAGCCCAGTTATTACTTGGTGCTGACCCTCCCATGGCCCTTCGCGGAAGCGTATTGCGGCCTCTGCCCCACAGCCCTTCAGCCTAAATCCTCCGTCACATACCTCAGGGTGTAACGTAAAGCACGATGTCTGCGGAGTTAGGAGAAGCAGGCTTTAATGTTAGTTCCACATCCTATAAATACGTTATTTAATGCTATTGAAATCTGATTTATTTATCTATAATATAAAAAACCCCTTTGAACAAATAGTTTTTAAGTATTAAATGAAAAGATATATCTGAAACATTTATTACAGCATGTACCAGGAATGCTTTAAATATCATAAAGCCTGTAACGTTTAATGTTAAATGTCATTTGAAGAGATGTTTCTGAGCAGTGGACTCGAAGTGATAATAAGCTGGGGGGCAGCTATCCAATGTCCATGTCGCCAGGCATGAGGGTGAGCCCTTCCCCGGGATTCTAGGACAGCTAATGCCTAGATGAAGTCCCAGTAATGAGAAAGGTTGGGTGGCTGCTAATAATGGCAATAATAAGATATTCTAACTACGATAATAAAATAGCTAAAATTATGATTGCAAATATTATGTGTTGAAGGTTGCCATGTTTCTTATATCATGCTAAAACAATTTACTGCTTTTCTAACTTAACTTATTACAGCAAACCTCTCTTAGCTAACCCAATTTTACTGACGGGAACACTGTGACTCTGAGATGCCAGGTGAATTACCCAAGATCACAAAGTTGGCAGTGGCTGACTTATGACTCCAATCCAGACTTGACTACTATTCTATACTGAATGTCTCAGTGGATTCGCAGAGTCCAAACTGGGAAGCTAAACTATCTCCTGAAACCTGAAGAGCAATCTCAGGACAAATGTCACATAAAATCAAGGTAAGGACCAAGGCAATGTGGAATAGAGCCAGGCTCACAGAAAAGATCATGTTTTTGAATAAGTCTAAAAAATCTGTAATGCACAAATCTCCCTCTTACTTGCCCAGAGTACTGTGTGGGGAGGAGTCGGCTACGTAGGGCTCAGGGTCAGCATGGCCCAGATACATGGCAATGGGCTGTCCTTCTGGGCGTGTGCTGGAGGCCTCAATCCACAAGGGGTGCTAAAGTATCAACGGAATAAATAGGAAATATGGTGCAACTGAACATAGGTTTCTGCACACAACTTAAATAAATGGTAAAGTATAAATTGTTTTGTCTCATACTGAGTAGACATAATAAATCCCTTATTTTGAATATTAGCATGAAACAGGAAGAAAATATTTGTCACTTGTTATAACCCACTGACTTCAGAGGAGGGAGAATCCTAGCAACCAAATCATCTTTCCTTTGGTGAGCACAAACGAAAGCAAAAATCTTTATCTTCAAAAACAAAAGCATTTGCCACTACTGGAAACAGTTTTAAGGAATAGGTGTGGAATGCAGAGTAAAGAAGCTGGGGCAGAGTGAAATATCTCTAGCAGAGACATTGAGATGCCTGTGGGGAGGAGGAATGAGAAGGAGATGTCAGCAAAGAGAGGTGGAGAGACAGGGAGCCCGAGCACAGGAAGGAAAGAGAGGAGACGGCCACTCCGCACCTGTGACGCTGAGAGGAGGCCTGACTGCCGGGAGGCCGCTGCTTCACAGCGCAGTGCTGCGTCCTGAGAGCTCACCTTTTCCGCTCACCTGCAGACTCCTTAGTATGTCTGCGCGGTTCCCCAGTGCTTCTAGACAAGTGCAGTTTTGTTTTGGGGGAGCCTGAAAAAGTGGAAGACCTGTACACGAGTAATAAATTCAGTTTGGATTATCTATTTCACCCAGTTTCTCTGTTTCCTATTTCATAGAACATCATGTTGAGGGGAGGAGAAATTATGATCCTGACAAGGGCATCCTAAGGGTCTGTTTGGCCTCAGGTGGATACAGCTCAGTTCACTCACCACCAGCCTGTCCAAAGGACTTGACTGTCAGAGCTTTCAAGGTGCTAATTAAGAGATACCGATACATTGTGTCCAACTAACCCAGAATAGCAGGGGTCTAATTAAAAGAGCACCCCCATGGCAGTGCTGTGTGATATTTCACCTCATAAAAATGAAGTTCTTCCAGCTTACACAGGCTTTGGTTGGCTTTGGGTTTTCCGGTGGGAAAATTAATTACACTGGGAATTGGACAGCAGATTTGGGGCATGAGTCCAGAGGGAGATGTGGCCGCAATGTGTGGCACCACCGTGGGCCTGCTGAGACGCCGGGCGTGGCCTCCCCACAGGAACCCGTGCAAAGCAAGCCTCAGGGGAGAGGCTGTTCTGTGCTTTAAATGTTATTTTTTCTCAGCATGAGAAAGGCCAATAACTCTTTCCAAAACAGGAAACAAGATCTGGAAGAAGGTATGAAGCTATTTTTAAAACCAAAAAAGGATTGTAAAGGAATTCGGATGGGAAATCTATGTGGGAGCAAGTTGCAGTATTTATGCTCCGATATGCCGCCATCCGGAAACTACGTGTTATGCAATGGTCATAAAGGACAAAAACAGAGGGCTACTATTTTGCTGTGCATAAGGGAGCTATTGTTCCTGCTGATAATAATCATAGCTACTGTATCAGGATGTGGAGTGAATTTTTTTTTAGTTGCCCTGTAATTGACAATCAAGGCTTGTATTGAAAAGACAGCCATCAACAAATGGGTCAAATATAATCTCCCAGGGCTTAGGGGATGGATGGAAACATTTCTGGAACCATGTCTTTACCACTGGATAACTTGTCAACCCAGGATATATAATGAATGACTGAGGAAGGACACAGGGAATACAAAGAAGTTCATTTTTTTTTAACATCTTCTGTTTTTTAGGGAATAAAAAACTCATAGTACAAAATAAGTTACTTTCTCCTTGCCTTATGATCCCCCTCCCCCACCATCACACACCTAAAGCCAAGGAACTGTGAGCTCTGAGCAAATTACCCACAGGGGTAGGGTATGGCTGCCAGAAAGAGAGATTGGCATTTGACTCGCCGGATGGTGTTCACAGCGGTACACATCTGCAGGGCTATCCTGATGCTTCCCCAAGATCACTACAAGGGGAGAGAGTTTTGGGGAGCTTGAAGCCTGAGCCCTGGGGAACATAAATGAAGAGGTCTGTCTGTTTCTTGCCACATGGTATTTGCACGTGGGAGGTTAGCAAGAGCAGCCCTAACCAGTAGGAAAAAAATGCACCTTCATAATCCAGATCCCTAAGGCCCCCAGAAGGCTTGGAAGGAAGAGGATCTCAGTACCTTCAGTGTTTCCATCTGAAGAGATGTTGGATGTGTGGAGTTTTGATGGGAAAACCCGATGGAGGAGCACACATGTCCCTCTAAAAGTGGGACTGCAGTGAGAGACATGCTGAGGGGATCTGGACACCTATCCAATAAGAACTATACATGCCATCCCCAGCCGACGTGTCTGCAGATGCCCTGCACACCGGAGGAAGGCAGGGAAGGCCAGGAGCAGTTCTGGACCACAGAAGGAGCCCCAAGTTGCCTATGACCATTGCTGGCTCATTATACCTCTTCACCGGCCCCAAACCCGAAGGAGCCAGAGCCAGGAGAGGGAAGGTGAGGAGAAG
>CAUYSK010105971.1:0-13695 GCA_963575035.1 Avahi laniger
TATCCTGCAAAACTAAGTTTCATTTATGAGGGGGAAATAAAGTCTTTCTCAGACAAGCAAACACTAAGGGAATTTGTCAAGACAACGCCTGCCCTGCAAGAAGTACTCAGAATTGCATTATTCACACATCAGCACAATAGACACTCACCAGTGTAAAATCACCCAAAATTTAAAGGTCAAAAGCCAGATACTACAACAGCTCAAAAGAGAAAAAAAAAGCAACAAAATGCTACTCAACAGGATGAACAGAAATCCACCCCACTTATCAATTCTTTCAATACATATGAACGGCTTGAAGTGCCCACTAAAGAGACATAGGCTGGCCGAATGGATAAATTGACACAAGCCAAGTATCTGCTGTCTTCAGGAAACACATCTAACCCACAAGGAGCATTCAGACTCAAGGTGAAGGGATGCAAAACTATATTTCAAGCAAATGGAAGCCCAAAGAATGCTGACATGGCAGTTCTGATTTCAGATAACTTAGTCTTCAAATCAAGAAAAGTAATGAAAGACACTCAAAATTTTTAAAACTCTAAAGTGCAATTATTGCTATCCTACTATCTTTAAAATAATTATCTAGAATCTGCTTAGTGCCTAACTCTAAAGTATACATGAATGTCAGTATACTTCCATTTGTGATTTTTCAGATCCTTTGATTCTGAGGCCAATGGCTAATTTCAAGGGACTGAATCAAATAGTCAGATTTCAAAACCCCTCTAAAGATTTATTTTATAATTTCAGCTTCGATTATTTATTTAAACAAATTATTTGATTATTTCACATTTTAATATATGTGCCATGTGTATCTGACATTTTCAGATACACTATATGCTTAGAAAAATATATTTATCTTTTATTGAAATTTAGAAGATAATAGTTCTCTTCTCTACCTTCCTGGAAGATAATTTTTGTGGTCTATATACAATTTTTCTATAAATTTCTAATTTTTGAACAATTAATGAACTACATGAAATATTGAAAGTTGGTGACTGAAGTTTTCCCATTCTTCTTATATTTTTCACCATAATTTTAATAAATATTTTTAAATAGGATATCCTATTTATTTGATACTGAGCATTTTGAAGAAAAGTAGAAAATTATAAAAAGCACACCAAACATCTTTACCAGGAAAATTGTTAAGATGTAGAAGATTATGTGATGAGTATTAGAATGACAGGGTATAGATACCATAGAAAAGCTGAGAGTAAAGTGCAGAAAATGCACTGGGAAATTAATTCTTTTTCTGATTTTACCCTTGCTCCCCTTTCATGATATTTTCACACTACAATGGATAGATGAGGATTTGTAGAAAAAAAGGTCATATTTTGACACCAATTTTAGCAATATTTTATATTTGGAGTTCTTAGAAAATATTTATTTAAAATTCACAATTTACTAGCTAGTAGTCATATAGATCTAACCACAGCAATTAGAGACAAAATTTATTGAGACCTTAATAAATTTATAGGAATTTACAGTTATACATCAAGGACTGGGTGTCACCAAAAGAGAGCACTGATTGGCTGCTGTAGGACCATCTCACAGGCATTCTTTGCTTTGGTGAGTTCACCATGATCCAGGCCATGGATCTTCCATCTTAGAGGTCTACAAACTGATCTTGTGCATGTCCCAGAATTCATCCAAATTCAGGAAGTGAAACCACTCTGATTATATCATAAGATGACTGAAAGATACAGAGAGAGAAGGACAATTTATTAATTTATGGTGAGAAATACAGTTATCGTACATGTAATACATATCTATTGAGCAGGTAACACTACTTTTCCTTTGAATCAGGTTACTGGGGAAGAAAAATTTTTAGTAGAGGCCTTGTTAAACATGAAATCAAGGTCATAGGATGCTGATAACCTGCATCTTGCTTTGATACTTAATGGATTTGACTGCATCCATTATCTATCAGGTCGAACAGAATTTTTTTAATCACCCTAGGCATATTTCCCCCAGAAAAGTGCTGGCAAGTCTACCTCTGTGACTCTTGTTTTACTAGGCTTCCGTAATTGATAAACCAAGCTCATTATTCCCCCATTATCCTTTGACACACTCTTACATTATTTAGAAAATTTATATTTATTTATGAAACTAGTAATACAAGAATATAATCAAACTGTATATAATTCAAAAAACATAGACAAAAGTCTTCTTGCCACCAAATTTTTACCATTTCTCAGTCCTATTTCCAGAAGAAAACATAGGTATCAATTCTGTCTAGGTATTTAAATGTACACATACATAGCATTTGCAGTAATATAATGTTTTAGATTTAGAGTTTGTAATATAAATTAGATCATTCATACATACTCTTCTGCAATTTGTTTTAAACCACTTAAAAAGTCTTAATGATTTTCTATACCAAAATAGATCTACTCCAATATTTCTAATGTCTCACAATATTACACTGTGTTACAGCAAAATTTATCAAATCCTTTCTGTTGAAAAGTATTTAGTATGTTTTAAAATTCTCTTTATTATAAACAATGAAGTTGATTTGTTCATATATACGATTATTTCCATCCATTCCACAAATGGAGTACCAGTCAAAGTATACAAACATTAAAATTTGATACTGCTAAAAGACATAAAAATTTAAAATTTCATAGACAGTATATATTTCATCACATTGTTCCTAAAATTGAGAATTATGGAAACTTTTCATTCTGGCAAATATCAAGAGTTAATAGTAAAGTCAACTACATTTGTAATCATTATTAGCTATTTATATATTTTTTCTATGAACCACCAGTTCTTTGACTATTTTTCTGTCAGATTGTTTGTGTTTTGTATTAATGTACAAGAATGTTTTACATATTATGAGTACTAATGATTTAGGGATATATTTTAAATGTTACAATACTGTATATCAATTGTCTTCCAAGTTTATTTATTTTTTGTTTTATTTTTATTTATTTTTTTCATTTTAGAATAATATGGGATTACAAACATTTTGGTTACATATAAAGTCTTGTCTCTCCCAAGCCAGGGCTACAAGCTTGTGTTCCCCCATAGAGTGTGAACTGCATCTATTAGTTGTGAGATTGCCCACCCCCACCACCCCACTCCCACCTGACTGGCACCCAATGAATATTACTTCAATGTGAGGACCTTAGTGTTGATCGGTTAGTACCAATTTGATGGTGAGTACATGTAGTGCTTGTTTTTTCATTTTTGTAATACTTTACTTTGAAGGATGGGCTCCAGCTGTATCCAGGATAATATAAGAGGTACTAGTTCACCATTGTTTTTTGTAGTTGAGTAGTATTCCATGGTATACATATACCACATTTTATTAATCCACTCATGTATTTATGGGCACTTGGGTTGTTTCTACATCTTTGCAATTGTGAATTGTTCTGCCATAAACATTCGAGTACAGATGTCTTTATTATAGAATGTCTTTTTTTCCTTTGGGTAGATGCCTAGTAGTGGGATTGCTGGATCAAATGGTATTTCTATTTTTAGCTCTTTGAGACATCTCCAAAATGTCATTCTTCACAAAGAAGTCTGAATGTTTATTTTAAAAAGGTTCTATTTGGAAAAGTAATACATAGGCATTGAAACAAGGAAACAAGATAAAGTGTATAAAGATAAGATTAATAATCTCTTCCAACAAAAACCATTCCCAATCTGTGGAAGTTAATAGATATTAAAAGTATGGAGTGTAGGATTCACAATTTTTTCCATAACCACAGAATCATAAACAGATATACTTACAAATATGCAAGGCTTTCTTTTACTGTTACAAAAAATCTGTTCATATTATACACATTATTTGACATGATTTTATTTAATAATATCTAATGGTAACCATATAGATTTAAATGCTTTAGCAAATATCTGTACAAAATTGCACCACAATTTAATCAGTAATTCTCCAAATCAAGAAAATTGAACTTGTTTCCAAATGTTTTCACGAATATCTAAATATATTCTCAGTCTGCTGAACAAGAGGGTAAAACGATTTGCAGAATATTCTCTTAAAAGTTACAGTGAACCATTTTCCTATTATCAATATATTAGACAGATTAAGCACTTTAAAGAGAACAACCTGCTATTATACTTTAAATTTCTGAGAATGATGAATTAAACAGAATATACGTCTGATTACGTATTAACATAATTTAAAAAGCAGGTAAAAAATTTTGTAAGAATTCAGTCATACATATTTCCTTTCACATGATAATATTCTCATACTTCCATGTGGAAAAATAAATTGTCTTTTAAAGTAATCTCTGTAGGAAGTCATTGTATATCAGTGAAATTAACCTTTGCTAAATACTTTTGAAATTTATTTCCAGATATTGTGTTTTAGGTTAAATGTAGTGTTTTCTTCCTTCTCATTTAATTATGTCTATTTTTTTAAAAGAGTCAAGATTTCATTGATGGCTATCATATATTCATGATGGCTGAGGACAATGTGTCTAAATCAAGTCATATACATTATAAAATTGTAATTTTATGTTGACATATGTTAATTTAATCCCTATTTCCAGAATATATTCCCCAATATGGCTACAATTACATTTTAGATATGAAAAACATATTTTAAAAGTGTAACTTGTAAAATAAAGAAATATTTTAAAATGTAATGCACAATAAATTATTCTTGCCTGGCAGCTTTGATTACAATAAAACAGATATTGTATCTATAACTGTCTGATTTGACTAACTAAAGGCAAGGGATACACAACAATGTTATCTTGGCTCTAAGGTGATCAGCACAGGAAAAGATGTTGTTAGTGATTTCAATGAATTAAACAGTAAACAAGAAAAGGCTGATAATATATAATATAATACTAAAAAATGAACCATCAAAAATAAAGAGGTTAGTAGAACATTATATATAATATTAAAGTTTAACACAGAGACTAAGGCTCTTACATAACCTGATAAGCTGTCATAAATGCAAACCTCTATTCCTGCACAGACACAAGAAAAAATAACATAATTGAAAAAATAAACAACAAAAAAAATGATGTGAACAGAAATGTATTCTAAGACAAAAGTACAAGTTAAACAGCCTCATTTCTGCTCAATGAGTGAAAACATAAAAACTCAGTATGGATCCATCAAGAAAAGATAAATACTTGGATACTTAGACAAAATATTAAATAATGTCTAAAAAATCAAAAATTTTCAAAAGAAATGATGATATATCTTCTACTACACTATAAGGAAGTGGAAGAACAAAGAGAAGAAGGCAAAAATAATAATTATGAAGATAAGAAACTAAAATTTTATGTAAAAAATGACGATATCTACCAGAGTTGGAACTGGAACCACAGTTTGTCAGGATCCCTATGTTACTTTTCTCTGTACTGTCACTATGCAAGTGCAGGATGTGCTATTGTGCTGATTATTTTCCCATTTGAAAGTTCACAAACTTCTTGGAATATCATACTGTGAAAGAATGTGCACAATGTTACAACATCACTTGTAAAAAACCGTAATACTTCTTGAGTGTTGGAAGAACATGTGGGGTAAATTATATGCCCAATGAAGAGCACTGAGAAACAACTCACAGAAAGGACGAAAAGTAATGGCCGATATCATTACACAGGATGAATACATAATAGGATTACACCTCCAGAACTATGTGCTACACAGAGTACTACATTTTGATCACAGTTCCTGCCCTTTCTTTCACAGATACTTTCATAGATGTGGTGACAGGCTGTCAATCTGAGAAAGAACAAATATGAAGAGCCCAGCAGGAATTCCTTCTCCAGCTTCACTCCCAGGACACCTCACCAACCTATCTCTTTAAAACTTGAAAGCTTTCTGCACCACTGCTGCCCAGCTACCCTCATTGCCACAAAGAATTTTCATTTGATGGAACTATGCCTCCAGAAATACTAACTATGGCTCTTACGCTGATAAGGAAAACCCCCATCTATGACTTGGCACATCAACCACCTGAGACCCCCACCCCTCACAGTGTCACAGCAAGTGTTATAGCAAGTGGTCCTTGAGGACAAACCGAGGGGCACACGGAGAGTCAGAGAATCAAAGTTTATACACCGGCGGACTCAGAGGGGCCTCGCCACCAAATTCTGAGCACTGTCTACCAGATTTTTCCCACTTTTATTAAGTTGTGATGGTCTGGCGGTCAGGTGGTTAATTCCTGCCAGGTAATAGGTTAGTTGACGTGTCAGATAATAGATTTTAGTGTTATGCTGATGCATCAGGTAGTAGATTTAGTGTTATGCTGATGTGCCAGGTAATAGATTAGTTGATGGGCCAGGTAATAGGTTAGCATTATGCGGATGCAGGTCTTCCATGAGGGGTGGGGGTCTCAGGTGGCTGATGTGCCAAGTTACCTGGCCCATCAACTAACCTATTGCCTTAGCCACCTGAGACTCCACCCCTCAGACCACCCCAACTTAATAAAAGTGGGAAAAATCGGGTAGACGGTGTTCAGAATTTGGTGACAAGGCCCCTCTGAGCCCATCTGTGAATACACTTTGATTCTCCAACTCTCCGTGTGCCGCTCGGTTTGTCCTCGGGACCACTTGCTGTAACACTTGTTGTAACATTTTGGTTCCCTGACCAGGCAAACCGACCGCTCTGGCCCTTTGAAGTCACCGGTTCGGGGACGGGCACAGCGACAGTTGGGACCTCGGCGACAGAAGCGAACTGGCTCCAACCGCCATTTTGTGGAATATCTTTGCTCCTCGGGAGCTCCCGCCAGCCGCAGGGTCCAGAACTCGCCCAGACATGCTGGAGGGATGGACAAATCAAATCAGGTCTGGAGGCATCGGACCAGGTAAGGTCCCGGGACTCGTCCGAGTCAGGCCCGTCAGACGATGGAAAAGGAGCTTGATCACCTCCTGAGTGCAGGGAATTCCCAGGATGGGAATGTGTAACCTCTGCCTGTCTGAATGAGTGAGTGAAGAGTGAGTGAAAAGTGACTGTGATTCCATGGCTACAGAACTTGAGTGGGTCCTCACCTGCAGTTCTGCGGAGTCATCCTATGGCATAACGGTGATTCACTCCCCTAAAGGGAGCGACCAGGCCACGGGTTTATATGGGCACACCTTCACCAAGATGCACCTAAGTTCCAATGATGGATGCAGCCAGGCGGACACCTGAGAGAACCCCCCCCCCTTGTCTGTTAAGCTGCTACACCCTTGAAGGGTCTAGGATGGGTAGTGTAGAATCTAAGCCTACAGTCCTTAAATGCATGTTAAAGAACTTTAAGAAGGGTTTCACAGGAGATTACAGCGTCATGCTTAGTCCCAGTAGACTTAAGGCACTCCGTGAACACGAATGGCCCACATTTGGGGTCGACTGGCCTGCAAGAGGAACCTTAAACCTCCCCACAATGCCAGAAGTTTGGAGAATCATGACCGGGACTCCCGGCCACCCCGACCAATTCCCTTACATAGATTCATGGCTAGAGATTGCTCAGACCATGCCCCCTTGGGTCTGGTTCTGTGCTAATAAGGGACAGAGCAGGATTTTTGTGACCCAAAGGACCAGAGACTCCAAACTATTCAAACCAATCTACCAGGAAGCTCCTGAAGAGGATCCACCACCACCACTCTACAACCCTACCATGACACTTAATGAAGTACCCCCCAATCCACCAGACACCCTGCCACCGTCAGTCTCCCCACCACCAGTTCCGGACCAACCAGGTGGCAACACTCCCATCACCCACTGGCTATGGTTAGCTCAGGCCCCAGCTTCAGCCCTCCAGATGTCCCTGCATGAGGTGCAAGGTCCAATGCAGATTACCGATGATGGGTCCATTCAGCCAGGTCAGACAGTCCTGTACTACCAGCCCTTCTCCACCACTGACCTTCTGAACTGGAAGCACCACACATTGCCATACTCCAAAAAACCTCAGGCCCTCGTTGATCTCCTGAAATCCATCTTTCAGACCCACCATCCCACTTGGGAAGACTGCCACCAGCTCCTTCTGACACTTTTTAACATGGAAGAAAGATGCCAGATTGTACCTGGGACCCAGGGGTGGCTCCAGGACCAAGCTCCAGCAGGGACCTTGGACGTGGAGCAGTGGACACAGAGATTAGCACCCAAGATCAACCCGAATTGGGATTTCAACTCCCTGAGCAGACGAGAGGTACTCAGAAGGTATTGGGAAGCTCTCCTCCACAGGGTCCAGGAGGGAAGTAGAAAACCAGCCAACGTGAACAAAGTTGCTCTGATCACCAAGAAACCAGAGGAATCACCAAGCAAAATCTACAAGCACCTTTGTGAGGCCTACTGGGTCTACACACCCTTCGACTCAGAGGCAGCCAAAAATCAGCTGATGATGAATGCCACATTTGTTGGACAGTCCTATACTGACATTCTATGGAAACTCCAGAAATGACGGGTTTGCAGGAATGAACATCACGCAGCTGATGGAAGTGGCCCAGAAGGTCTATGTTAATCGAGACCAGACCACCCAGAAGGAGAATGACAATAAAATGAAACAAAAAGCCGCTCTCCTGGCAGCTGCCCTCGTAAGACCTGATCCAGCCAGGAGACCTGGCCCTCGATGGGAGGAGGATCCAGGAGACGAGGGACCCTGAAGCCTGACCAGTGCACCTATTGTAAGGAGTTTGGTCACTGGAAGCATGAATGTCCCAGCAAAAGAAACCACTCACCACCAAACAGGAACCTGCCAAGGGGTTTCCAACAGGAGCCGGAGATCCAGAACCTCATCAGTCTCACTGGGGTTGAGTCAGAATAGAACCACCTGGGTTCCCTGACTCTTGGCCCCCAGGAGCCTATGGTTGTAATGGAAGTAGGAGACTGACCAATAACATTCATAGTGGACACTTGGGCAGAACACTCGGTGGTAACAACCCCAATGGCTCCACTTACAAAGCGGGAAACCACCATTGTGGGAGCCACTGGAACTCGAGTAGCTCGACCCTTCTGCCAATCCCGAATATGCCAGATGTGGGGGCCACCAGATAAGACATGAATTCCTATATATACCGGACTGCCCTTTTCCTCTCCTAGGTTGAAATCTTCTGAGCAAACTGGAAGCACAGATCACCTTCCACCCAGAAGGGGCCATGAGCCTCATGTTTGACACCCCAGAAACTGTCATAATGGCGATCACCCTGCCCCAGGAATTGAAATGGAAGCTATATGATGAGGCCAAAGAGGAACAGAACCCGCCTGATTTCTGGCAGGATTTTCCATTGGTATGGGCGGAGGACAACCCCTCCCCCCCAGGTCTTGCACACCAACATGTACCCCTGGTGATCGAGATAAAACCTGGAGCCCAACCAACTAGGAGATGACAGTACCCCATCCCCAAGGAGGCTCGAGAGGGAATTCAGGAACACATCAATAGACTTAAGCGGGAGGGGATTTTGGTGGAGTGCCAATCCCCTTGGAACACTCCCCTCCTGCCAGTCAAATAGCCCAATGGAGGTGAATACCGGCCTGTCCAAGACCCGTGGCTGATTAATGAGACTACAGTGACTCTCCACCCAGTGGTACCAAATCCATACATCCTGCTGGGCCTCATTCCTCCTGATGCTTCCTGGTTCTCCTGTCTGGACTTAAAGGATGCTTTCTTCTGCATGCAACTCACTCCAAAGAGCGAGCCCCTGTTCGCCTTCGAGTGGGAGGATCCTCAAACTAGAAGGTAAACCCAACTGACCTGGATGCGACTAACACTGGGTTTTAAAAATTCACCAACTCTATTGCGGGAGGCTCTGGCCACTGACCTCGTCTCCTTTCCACGAGAAGAAACCTACTGCATACTTCTACAGTACGTCGATGACCTCCATCTAGCAAGCCCAACCAGAGAAGACTGGCACCAGGGAACCCGGTGCCTGCTCCAGTTTCTCACTGACAAAAGATACAAAGTCTCCTGGAAAAAGGCACAGGTCTGCAGGCAACAGGTGAAGTACCTCAGTTTCCACATCACTCAGGGGCTGACACTGGGACATCAGCGGAAGCACATCATCTGTACAATTCCCAGGCCAACCAGTCGGAGACAATTCAGAAAATTCCTTGGAGCAGCCGGACTTTGCCTTATCTGGATCCCAAGTTTCTCCCTAAAAGTCAATCCTCTGTACAGGGCCCTACTCGGGTCTGAAAGCAAAGAATTCGAATGGACTGAGAGTCAGGAAAGGGCTTTCCAGGAAATAAAAGACTTACTAAAAACAGCCCCCTCACTAGGGCTACCGGCTCTCACCAAAGACTTTAATCTGTTTGTACACGAGAAGAAACAAGTGGCTCTGGGGGTTTTGACTCAAACTATGGGCCTGTGGCAGAGACCAGTGGCTTACTTGTCAAAACAATTGGCTCCAGTAGTGGCAGGACGGCCACGTTGCCTCCACACACTGGTGGCCACCATCCAGCTAGCCAAGGAAGCAGACAAATTCGCACTGGGTCAGAACCTCCATGTGCGAGTCCCTCATACAGTAATATCTCTAATGAACACCTCAGGGCACCGGTGGCTCTCAAGCAACTGGTTAGCGCAATACAAAGGACTGCTATGCAAAAATCCCCAGGTCACTCTGGAGACTGTGTGAACCTTGAATCCCACCACCATCCTACCCACTGAGCCAGGGCTCCAGGACCATGATTGCACCGGGGCAGTAGAGGAGGTCTATGCCAGTCGGCCAGACCTGAAAGATAGTCCTCTACCGGCACCAAACTTAGAACTCTACACGGAGGGCAGTAGTTTTATCCAGAATGGGAAATGACTGGCGGGCTTCACAGTCATTACAGTCAATGAGATCATCATGTCAGCTCCTTTGCCCCAAGGGTGGTTGGCACAAAGGGCAGAGCTATGGGCCCTCATCCAAGCCCTCAGGCATGCCTGGGATAAGAAGGCAAACATATACACAGACTCTAAATATGCCTTTGCCACAATACATATGCATGGGGGAATATACAAGGAGAGGGACGGTTGACTGCAGGTGGAAAGGAGATCTAAAATAGGGATGAAATCCTCCAACTGCTGGAGACAGTTTAGGAGCCAAAAGAAATTGCAGTCATCCACTGTTGGAGTCACCAAAAGGGCACTGATCCAATTGTCACTGACAATCGCCTGGCAGACCAAGCAGCTAAAAATGCAGTCACCTGAGAATATTCAGAGGACAACAGTCCAACTCAAGGCAAAATCTTGTTGGCACCCAAGTGTCCCGAAGAACCAAAATATACCCCAGAAGAGAACCAGTGAGCAGAGCAGAAGAAGGCCAAGAAGGATGCAGACGGGTGGTGGCACCTATGAAACCATAATATCTTTATCCCCAATAAATTATCATACTCTATTGCCTCTCGACATCACAACCTGACTCACTTAGGGAAAACAGCCCTCACGCAGCTACTCACCCGGTACTACTACATCGCCAAACTTCCTTTCATCACTGCAGCAATCAACGCTAGCTGCCAGACCTGTGCTAAAAACAATGGCGTGGTCAGGCCAAGACCTGCCCCAGGAATTCAGTACACTGGAACCTCTCCATTAGAGGATGTGGAAATTGATTTCACAGAAATAAAACCATGTTGGGGCCATACATACCTGCTGGTAGTGATATGCACCTTCTCAGTCTGGTGCGAGGCAGTCCCTATCCGGACCAAAAAGGCTAGGGAAATGGTAAAGTTTCTATTGAAAGAAATCATCCCCAGGTACGGTCTACCACTCTCCTTTGACAGTGACAACGGACCAAGCTTCACTGAGGAGGTCATGCAAACCCTCACCAAGGCACTAGGAATCAAATGGAAACTACATACAGCCCACAGGCCACAGAGCTCAGAGAAAGTAGACCGAATGAACCAGACTCTCAAACCACTCTGGCAAAGCTATGTCAGGAAACACAATTACCCTGGGTAGACATGCTAAGCCTATCCCTCTTCAGAGTCAGGTGCAATCCAGTGCCCACAGGATATTCACCCTTTGAAATCCTGTTTGGTAGACCTCCCTCACTCATCAAGCGATAAAGGGAAGACATTAGACAACTAGGTGAATTCAATATAAACACACACCTCCAAGTCTTAGCCAAAACTATGCACCATATCCACCACACTGTCCTGGAAAAAACCCTTATCGCACCTGGGTCTCCCTGTCCAACCCCACCAACCTGGGGATCTAGTCTGGGTAAAGGACTAGAAAAGAACACCCCTAGAGCCCAGCTAGAAGGGACCCCATATTGTAATACTAATTACTCCCACTCCCAGGTGAAAAAGGCTGAACCAGAAAATGAAGCTGATCTCTCAACTGCACATCAGGACCAGCAGAACCCAGTAAATGTCCAGCTTAATGGTCTCCCAGTGAGGACAGCCACACCTAGGACTGAACAGGAGTAAATGGGACCACTGGCCCTGGCCCTCATTGGGGTTGTAGTGACCTTACTGGGGGTTTGACTCTTCTTGATAGCTCCACGAGATTGGATTGGACTGCAGAAGGTATCTCTAACTTTGGTATTTTCGCTCATTATAGGATGTCTACTCCTTCCTCAGTCCCAACCCTCCTCCTGGTTGGGGCACCGGCCCTAACAACTATGGAAGAGAAACTCTGCCCTGAGGCTTGTTATGCTGGCACTTGGATTCCACCACTAATGGGAATACTTGAGGCTTCTGGACCACGGGAGGTTTAACAGTCTGCAACTACATGCCAAAGACATGTTATAGTCAGGCTCAGGTGTGCCACAGTGGGGAAGGAAATACTGGACTGGCAAAATTACAGGCCTCTACATACTGAGTGAGATTATAAAATTGGTAGAGACAAGTATAACCCGGAGAGCAACAGCTCACATAATGGCCTTAGGAGGCTATCAGCAACTAGATATATACTGGCATGAAAGAGGCGAATGAAAAAAAAAAAAAAACTCCCATCTGTTACTTGGCACATCAGACACCTGAGACCCCAGGTATCACAGAAGACACGGATCAGTGTAATACGAACCTATTACCTGCCCCATAAACAAACCTATTACCTTAGCTAACTGAGATTCCAACCCTCAGAGTACCCCAACTTAATAAAAGAGGAAATATTGGGTAAAAAGGCCTCAGAATTTGGTGGCAAGAAACCTCTGAGAGAGCTGGCCAATAAACATTGATTCTCAGACTCTCCCTGTGCCACTGGCTTTGACCTCAGGACGATAAACCCTAAAAATGGCTGTAACAACGCAACCCTACCAAAGTATGCTGCTCACGCTTACAAGAATTTGGACCACAGGTGTGCGCCTGTGTATGCAGTTGGACTACAGGAAAAGGGCAGATGCATCTGCCCATGTGTGAGATTTCCCATCACTGTGTGAATAGTTCTGGGTATGTACTCATTGGTAATTACAATTCTGGCACAGCGAACCACCGGCTGATGACAGAGATCAGCCGACTCTGTGTGTGCACGTGTGCGTGTGTGTCTGTAGCAGCCAGCTGGCTTCCCAGGGTGTCTGCCTGTGTGAGGCGGGGTGGGCATGTGCAAAGGGCACAGACCCCGGGTGGATACACGCTGACATCCACGTTGCCGTGTTCCCATGATTGGACCGCAAGACACGGCCACAGGGCGCCACTTGCAGAGGCTCCTGCTGGCTCAGGCTTGGACATGCAGGGGGTCCACAAGAACAGTTGGAAGGGATGGAAAGCCAGGAGGTATTCTGCAAGCGGTGGGCTGCTGACGATGTTTCCTGTCAGAGAATCATCCGCGACCGCTTTGGGGAGAATGAGAGGGACTGGAAAGATGACCTTCGT
>CAUYSK010105973.1:0-39625 GCA_963575035.1 Avahi laniger
TAAGTATATTCTATTCTCTATACTTATATTGTTTAGGCCTTAGGGATCGGGACTATTTGGCCTTGTCCCAGCTGTGTTGCTATTTCTATTTTATTTACTATTAACTCTATATTATTGTTTTATAGTTTTCTCTATGCAGGGAGTTAATGGGAAGATTTGCGTCAGTGGAACTGTTTTCTTTAGCGGGGACAAGTAGAACATGTACTATTAATATTCTTTTAGTACTTAGAAATGTAGGGCGAGTGAACAATTCCAGTCCTATTCAGAATAATATCATAACTATTAACCCAAGAATAAACAAGGCACACAATTGTAGGTCACATGCTCGCCATCCGGTTCGAGAGAGCCTTCTCTGAAGGGTCCTCGGCCACAACTTGGCTTTGCCAGAAGTCATGGCTACGGCGTGGTCTCAGCAGTGGGGCCCGTCACCGCAGTCTCGGGGGGAGGCCCCGGCGTCCAGACGCTGGCCCGGCGCTCAGCGGCCGCGTGAACTTGGCAATGTTTCGCCTCTCTGAGCCCTGTTTCCGTCTCTGCACAGCGTGGGTGCTCACGGTTCCTACCGCGACAGGCTTGCTTGGAGGACCGAGTGAGATCATGTACGTGTCCTAGTCTGTGTTGCCACAAGATCACCCGAGGCTGGGCAACGCGCGGAGAACAGAGGGTTGCCTGGCGCACAGGTCTGCGGGCTGTGCGGGAAGCGTGGCGCCCGCACCTGCCCCGGGGAGGGCCTCGGGCTGCCTCCGCTCGTGGGGGAAGGTCCCAGGCAGCCAGCGTGCGCAGAGGCTGCATGGCAGGAGAGGTAGCACGAGGGATGGGGCGGTGCCGGGCTCTTTTAAACAACCAGCTCTTGTGGGAGTAACAGAGTTGGAACTCACTCACTACTGTGAGGACGGCACCCCGCCTTGCATGAGGGATCCGCACCCATGACCCAAACACCTCCCGCCAGGCCCTGCCTCCGGCATTGGAGTCACGTTCCAACAGGAGGTTTGAAGGGGACCAATGTCCAAACCGTAGCAGTATGTAACACGCGTACCTGGCACATAGCAAATGCTTGATGAGTGACTATTATTACCATGACACAATCTGGACTTTCCAGGAAACTGATCCAGAACTCCGGTTTTATTGCTGCAAGTGAAGGAAGCTGCTGTTGGGCTGGGTTTCTGTCTTTCCCATTCGTGTGTCTGAATCATTCACTTTCTGTTCCTGACCAGGCTGTGAAGGAAATCCTGGACACGTGGGAAAACATGAAATTCACTGTGATCAAGTATTACAAAGGCACGCAGGAGCGAGGCTACATTTTGGGCTCTGTTGATGAAATTATTCAGTCTCTCGATGACAACACTTTCAACCTGCAAAGCATCTCAGGAAGCAGATTTGTGGGGCCTTTTCTGCAGACTGTTCACAAATGGGAAAAAACACTTTCTCTAATAGGGGAAGTTATTGAGGTGAGTGAAAAGACAGAAAAAAAAATGGATTAGAGCCAATCATAGCAGGAAAGAACCTCTATATGAGAATATTTTGTGCTTAGAAATGAATGATCTTCTTGCATACATTTGTCTTGGTTAATTTGGGGGAAAGGAGTACATTATTAGAGGAGTCGATCTGACTTTTAATTTCAATGAACGATTTTTAGTTTCCAAGATTCCTAATTGGTCCTTTTCCGTATGTCCCTGTTCTTCTTTCATACTGTTCTGTTCTTGCTGCAAGGATGCTTTCATGTCCTTTATTACACAGAAAATTGTAAACATATTTATTTTAAAGTCCTTTTCGGATTTCTCTATACTTTTTATTTTCTCAGGCAAGAATTTTCCTCCTTTTTTGTGTCGCCAGCTGTCTCTCATGGGGGTGGGTTTTCCTCTGTGTGATTTTGATGATTTTTAGTTTCATCACACATAAAGTTTTTTTCCCTGCGCTTGCATCACTGTGTGTTCTGCTTTTGCGGTCTCTCTAACCTGGCCTGTCACACTGGGAAGCACCAAAGTCTTACATTAGGTGCTTTTGGGCCTTCCTCCTTTGAGGACAAGACTAGTCCAGACCCTCTTTGAGTACCCCAGGCTCATTTCTCCATTTTGGGGTGCCTGCCTTTTTTCCTGCCCAGACCACAGGCAAGCACCTTGTTCCTGGCTGCACCCAGGGCTTTGGGTGGGCTGATGCCCGGCCCGGTTCACTGGCTGGAAGTGCGACTCCGGCCCAGGCCTCCCATCATGCCCAGGCTACCTTGGCTTGCTTTTGTTTGTCTATGACTTTTTATTAGCGGAAGCTCTGATTTAGAGTATGCATACAGCACTGCTGTTTTCTTTGCTAGCTAAATTTTTTTTTAATTGAGGTGAAGTTTATATAACATAAAATGAACCATTTTGCAGCACACAATTCAGTGAGATGTATGTAGGACATTCACAGTGCTGCGCAACCACCACCTATAGTCCCAGAACATTTTCATGGAGCCGAAAGAAAGCCTGGTACCCATTAAGCTGTTATTCCCTCCTGGTCACCCCTCGTCCCAGCCCCTGGCAACCGCCGGTCTGTTTTCTGTCTCTGTGGACTCACCTATTGTAGATATTTCGTGTACATGGAGTCACACAGTAGGTGGTCCCTTGTGTCTGGCTTTTTTCCACTTAGCAGAGTATTTTCGCGGCTCATCCACATATATCAGTACTTCATTCCTTTTTGTGGCCAGATAATATTTGATTGTATGGATAGGCCACATTTTGTCTGTCTGTCCATTGGTCGATGGGCATTTGGTGGTGTCCACCTTTTGGCTGTCGCGAACAGTTCTGTCGTGAGCATTTGTGTACAACTATTTAGGCGAGTCCCCGTTTTCAATCTTTTTGGGTCCATATCTGGTAGCAGAATTGCGGGTCACGTGGTGCCTGGCTCACTTTTTCCGTGGGCTCCTTCATGGCCCATGCTCGGTGGCTGTGGGTCGCAGGACTCTACCCGCTGCTCATAGCTAGAAGTTTCCTCCCTGTCCTGGGCTGGCATAGAGAATTTTCTTTGCTTCTGTTATGTGTTCTCCGGCACCCCTGTCCATCTGGAGTGGAGGGGGAGCGGGCCACGTGAGTCCTCACTCTGTCGTCTCGCCTGGAAACCCTTTCCACCTGAGTCAATTCGAATCCGTCCTGTGTCAAGGTGGGGCTTTGCAAAACATTCCTTGAGGTGCTGGTGACCTCTGCTGACACGAACATTTTGTGCCTTCACAGATTTGGATGTTGGTTCAGAGAAAATGGATGTATCTTGAAAGCATTTTTATTGGCGGAGATATAAGATCACAACTTCCGGATGAGGCAAAGAAGTTTGACAACATCGATAGAATATTTAAAAGGGCAAGTGACTGGTGTCTATTTTGGTCATGAGAGGAGGACAGTGCTTTGAGATATTTTTATTTTTGTATGTGCATGTCATATTTTCTCCATTGGTAGCTTCTGAATTTTTTCTGTTATTGTTTATGACCTTAATCAGTTTAGTAAAAATTTCAGAGCCGGCACGGCGGCTCGTGCCTGTAGTCTCAGCTACTCAGGAGGTGGAGGCGGGAGGCTTGAGTCCAGGAGTTTGAGGTTACAGTGAGCTATGATCGCATCACTGCACTCCAGCCTGGGCAACAAGCAAGACCCCATTTCTAAAAAAGAAAAAAAAAATGTGTGTTTGATATTTAGCGCCTGGCATGTTCCATTGAAACTTTTTCAATGTTTATTTTTATTATAAAAGCAATACTTGCTTGTTTAAAAAATTTTGAAAATGTAAAAAAGAAAGAAAAATGGTTCTATCACGTTCATGGGACCACTTTAATTTGTCAGTTTATTCCTTTTTATCTTTTTTCCTATGCGAATAGGTTTAAAAACATAACGATAATCATATTGTATACGATTTTATAACTTATAATTTTATCTTAATATTGTCAGAAACATTTCATATTATGAAGCCATCTGAGAAAACATTTTAATGGCTTTATATACCATTCCAGTGAGTGGGCTGACATTAATTTACTTGACTGTTCTCTAGTCATTTGACCTTTTGTTTCAACAGAATTCTTTGCTTGCATAAATAACGTGCAGGTTTGTGCCTAATGCCTTTTCCATATTTAGGGTGAATATCTTAAGACAAGTTGTTGGAAGGCAACTTGCCCACAAAAGGGTATGCTCATTTTAAATCCTTTCCAAACAGGGCTGTGCCAGTTGTCACTGGACCACTAATCAGTGCGGCTGGGATCTTAACCCAGCCCACCCACCCTCAAAGCCGGGTACTCTGCTATTAGTACCCAGCCGGACTGTTGTGCTGTTCAGTTACGGGTGGGCAGGGCAGGTGTCTGTCCTCTTGACCCGCTAGAGTTTATAATTGTTTCTTATTCATTTGCATAAGCTCTTTTTTGAAAAACATAAAAAGAATACATGGGAAAAATCAATTCATTATAGAAGAATTTAGAAATTATTTAACAAGCCAAAAAAAAAAAAAAAAAGCTAAGAAAAAGAAAAAAAATGCCTACACCACCACCACCTAAGATAATTATTTTAGCAGCTGAGCAGGTGGAGTCCCAGAAGGGCTATTCCTGTGTAACGTATTGGTACATATCGCTAAGTAAGGACTCCACAAAGCACCCTCATCCTTGCCAAGATAATTGGCTCGTTTCATTTAACATTTTTGACCTATTTCCATAAACAAACAGCTAATTTGGCACTTATGGCAGATTATTTACCTGTTTCTCTGTTGTTGGATGTTTAGGCGATTTCTTTCCTTCTTTTGTTTTTCTTTTGCTTTTTTGCCAGCCTAGAGAGAGCTGTAGCGACCGCTGTATGTACGCAGATTGTTCCAAGTGCAGCCGCTGGCTCGGGTCACTCAACAGCTGTCGGCTGAGCGCCTGCCGAGTGCAGCGCTGTTGTGGGTGGGTGGGGCCCGCCAGGGAACAAAGTACCTAAAACCCCTTCCCCCTGCAGCTGGCCTCGTAGTGGGAAAATGGGGGAAAAAAACACCAAGAAATAAGTTAGTTATGTGCGATGTGTTGGAAGGTGCTGTAGGTGTGCTTGTTTAAAAATCTGATGGCTTTTGCCGCATGGGTTCCCCACCAGGCTGTGGCCCTGGGCGTTTTGTCAGTTCTGCTCTCTGGTGTGCCTGGGCCCTGGCGAACGCTTGTTCCGGGGACACCTTGCGTGACGTGCTCTTCTGTCCCTGCCCAGATCATGGGCGAGACCCTGAAGGACCCCGTGATCAAGCGCTGCTGCGAGGTCCCGAACCGCCTGCACGACCTGCAGAACGTCAGCGAGGGCCTGGAGAGGTGCCAGAAGAGCCTGAACGACTACTTGGACTCCAAGAGGAACGCCTTCCCGAGGTTCTTCTTCATCTCCGACGACGAGCTGCTCAGCATCCTGGGCAGCAGCGACCCGCTGTGCGTGCAGGAGCACATGATAAAGGTGGGCGCCGGCGCGGGCTTCGTGTTTGCGGTTTGTGCTTCCCCCGTTCCCTCTGCGATGAGCTCCGCAACCCCGAGGTTTAGGGCTGTGCGCTGCTGCTGGAGTTCCCATCCGAACCGAGAACCCGACGGTCCTCAGTCTGAAATGACACCAGCCTTAGCTCTTTCTCCACAGTCCAAAACCTTCTTTTTTTTTGAGAAACTAAAGACGTACAGAAATACACAAAGTCTAATATAATAAACAGAGAGGCAGTAGAGGATGATGGTTTAGCACAGGGACTCTGGAACCAGATTGCCTGGGTTCAAATCCTGGCTCTCTACTGAGTTGCTGGGTGACCTTTGGCAAGTTACTTAACCTCTCTGAGCATTGGTTTCCTTGTCTGTGAATGGACATAACCGTCATAGTTACCTGTTTCAGTGAAGTTGTTATAAAGATGAAATGAGTTAATATTTATGAAGTACTTAGCAAAGTGCCTGCCTTTCAATGGTGGCTAAAGAACTTTATCCACCACTGACCTCTAACTCCCCAGCCCGGGCTGCTTCCTTACCCTCCTTCCTCCTGCACGCTCAGCTGGTATCTATGTCTGGGTTCCTCCCCATCCCTGAAGTGTTAGAGAGTCTGTCTTTTTATTTCTTCTTTTAATCCATCACAGATCGCGGGCAGTGCGGGTGAACGGAAGTAGCCAGTACATGTTTGTGGAGTGCAGACAGCCGGGCGAACGAGCATCTATTTGGTGTGCGACCTCGGCTGGCCCGGTGCCGTCGCTCGGGTCCCGGCAGCCCTGCCGTGGGAGGGAGCACTGTGGGCTGGTGTTGGATTCCAGAACTCGGCGAAGTATGACGGGGTCCCTCTGCCGCTGTATTGCAGATGTACGACAACATAGCGTCGCTGAGGTTTAACGACGGGGACAGCGGGGAGAAACTGGCGTCGGCGATGATTTCAGCGGAAGGCGAAGTCATGGAATTTCGGAAGGTCATCCGGGCCGAAGGGCGGGTGGAGGACTGGATGACGGCGGTGCTGAACGAGATGAGGAGGACCAACAGACTCATCACTAAGGAGGCCATTTTCAGATACTGCGAGGACAGGAGCCGGTAAGGCCGTGAGCGTGAACTGAGCGGCTCTATTCCACCGTGGGCGCGACGGATCAACTCTGAGGGTTTGGAGATTGGCTGACGTTTCTTGTGGTAGCTAACTAGCCGACACTACGCGACCTTTAAATGACCCCCTGGTGCGGCTGTGCTCCCGGGCAGCTTGTTAGAAATGCGAGTTCTTGGGCCGCACCCCACACCTGCCCACCGGACGCTCTGAGAGTGGGACCCTGGAAGAACCACCGACTTGGTGGACCAGCAGTGACCAGGGCTTTAGTGGGATCGATTATGCGTATAGAGTTTTTCTAAAATATTTAATGAATTTTAGTTAAGCATTCCTTGCATTGCAAATCCAGCTTTTATGAAGATCGGGTTAGACCTGCGTGCATTCACCTGGAGGCACGTCCGTACGGATTATTAAATGAGAAAGGCGAGGTGCAGAGGAACTTATACCACTTGATGCATTTTCGGAGAAGCTCTGGTCACAACTCCTTCTCATGTGTTTATGTGTAATTGATTAGGTCTGGCGGTAACGGAAGAAGCAGCGGGTGACACCCAGGAAGCTATAACAAGGGCGTGGTCAAACATTATGAAAGTCTTTGTTGGAACGTTTTTACGATAAGCCCATAATACTAAGTCATTTTGAAAACTTACGCAGAAATATTGTACAATTCTGCAGTATTTTTATGCAGTCAGGTGCCTGCGGCATTTCTTCAGGCAGATCACGGGCCTGGTGTTTTACCATCTAGGCAGAGAGCCTTCCTGTCGTTTGTTCACCTGAACCTTGACTTTGCCGTCCCCGATCCAGAAGTAAAAGTCCTGATGGGGCTGCTGTCGGCGCGCATCCTTGGATGGGCCAGAGTCCCTAACGGTGCGCTTCCCCTGCAGGGTCGACTGGATGCTCCTGTACCAGGGCATGGTGGTGCTGGCCGCCAGCCAGGTGTGGTGGACCTGGGAGGTGGAGGACGTCTTCCGCAAAGTGCAGGAAGGGGAGAAGCAGGCCATGAAGAACTATGGCCGGAAGATGCACCAGCAGATCGACGAGTTGGTGACGCGCATCAGCACGCGCTTAAGCAAAAACGACAGGAAGAAATACAACACCGTCCTCATCATCGACGTGCACGCCAGAGACATCGTGGATTCTTTCATAAGGGGCAGGTGAGCGTCTTCCGAGGCCACCTGAGTTTCAAAACGGACCCTTTGATGTTCTCTGGTCCCCATCAACCGTCCCCCCGCCCCACCCCGCATTTCTCGCCACCCAGCATCCTCGAAGCCCGGGAGTTCGAGTGGGAAAGTCAGCTGCGGTTTTACTGGGACCGAGAGCCAGACGAGCTGAACATCCGGCAGTGCACGGGCACCTTCGGCTACGGCTACGAGTACATGGGCCTGAACGGGCGGCTGGTCATCACACCCCTCACCGACCGCATCTACCTGACACTCACCCAGGTGACTGTCACCCAGGTGACGCTCGCAGTGCCTCGTCCCTTGGGGCTGTGCGTTTCCCCCCAAGCATGGCGGTGGCGACTGAAATAGTTAAGGGAGATCAGGAAAAGATGTTCCATTCGGAATATAACCTGGTTGTGCCCCTGGGGGCCGCCACTGGGGTCCACTGGGTGTCATCCTCAGGGCAGGCACCAAACAGCTGGCCAGTCCCTGGGTCACTACTGGTCCCTATATAACGGGGGGTCGGCAGAGGTCAGTGGAAGGGTGCAGACATGTCAAAGGGTGCCGCACGGGGCCGAGAGCACCATGCTTTTGCACGTCTTACGACAGCTCTTATTTCGGATTCCAAGTGAGCAGCCTGAGAAGATGCAGATAGTGTCTCCCTCCAGGACAGAGGGCCATGCAGATAACGTCGCTGTCCAGGCAGGGTCTGGGCAGGTGTGCGAGCAATGCCTCTGACTCAGACCTGCTGTGGTGCGGGGTGCGCCTGGGCCTCCCCCGCCTCCCCTGTGGGACCCGCGGGCCCGGGGCGGAGGGACGAGTGGGAACGGGAAGAAAAAAGGTGTGATCTTATCTGCATGAGTCAGGGTTCTCCAAAGAAACAGAACCAGTAGGAGACGATCCGTCTCTATCCAGACAGTGTGTAGGGAGGTATCTGCGCAGAGATCCGTCACGAGCTGTTGACCGGCGCGGGCACAGAGGATGCGCCCCGCAGCCTGCCACCCGCGGGTGCAGCGCCGCAGAGCCAGCGGCGCGGTGGGAAGGTCTGACTGCAGAGAACCAGCAGTGCAGACCCCGGTCTGGGTCCGAAGGCCTGGGAAGCAGGAGCGCCAAGGGTGGACGCCGATGTCCCAGCCCAGGCAGCGTCAATCCGGCCTTCCTCCATCCTTGTGTTCTAGTCAGTCTTCAAGGGGTTGGATGGGGCCACCCACCCAGGGGGAGCCGTCTGCTTCCTCAGTCCAACCCTCACAGACACACCCGGAACAACGTTTGGCCACCTGTGGGCTTCCTGTGGCCCAGTCAGGTCGACACAGAATTGAGGATCACATGGTCCATATGTATGTACACACACACACACAGACTCTGCACCTGTCGTCACTGTAACGAATTTGGAAGCAACACCTGTCTCCTTCTGTGCATCAGAAAACACGTTTACCTCTGGCTTATCACAGGCCCTGTCCATGTATCTGGGCGGCGCCCCTGCTGGCCCGGCAGGGACTGGCAAAACCGAGACCACCAAGGACCTGGCGAAAGCTCTGGGCTTGCTCTGCGTCGTAACCAACTGCGGCGAAGGCATGGATTACAAAGTAAGGCCTTGCTGTCACTTCTGGTCCTATCTTGTTAGGCAGAGAGCTTAAGGCGGGACATGGTAGGAAGGCATTTCACCTGTGACATGGCGACAGCCACAAGAATGTGGTAGAAAACCTCTGACCACCACAGTCCCGGAACTGAAATGTGTCTGCGGAAAGATTCTGCTTTGTCAGCAGCGTGTAGAGTAGGAGTCCTGGACCACTTAGCTTACCGGGGTTGGGTAATTATTGTAAATGAGTAAAGCAGCTGACAGAGGCAATAGGGAGTGGTGGGGTCTGTGGCCAAGTGGAGAACAGTGCTCTAAAGGGGTGTGGCTGCTCAGCCTTGATTAATTATCACTGGTTGGGAAAGTGGTCCCAGCATTGCTAGATTTCACAGCATTTAGAGAGAAGCCAAAAGACTGGCATTTTACACAAAAATCTTGATTTGTAAAATCCCGAGTGGGAGCTGGCCCATGAGAGGGGCTTGGAAGTCTTGCCAGAAGGATCCGTTTGTGGGGTGGCTGGCTGGCTGCTTCTCTGTCAACCCGACAATCTCATTGTTTGCTTTGGTTTAGAAAGTGTATCCACAAATGTGTTGCTTGCAGTTTTAAAGATGAAAATCGCCCTTGTCCCGACATCTCTTTCACTCCAGGCCGTGGGGAAGATTTTCTCTGGCCTTGCGCAGTGCGGGGCTTGGGGCTGCTTTGACGAGTTTAATCGCATCGACGCCTCTGTGCTCTCAGTTATCTCGTCTCAGATCCAGACCATCCGAAACGCTCTGATCCATCAGTTAACCACGTTCCAGGTGAGGACGAGTGGGGAGCCCACCGGGATCATCTCCCCAGGGTGGAAACTTGCCCCATTGCCTTTGAAACGTCAGGTGGTGCGGGGCTGTCTTTCCAGACTAGACTTCCTGGAGAGGATTTGTCAGATTTTTTTTCCAATCGAGTTGGTTGGGATTCCCCAAATTATCATCGCTGATGATTAAAGCTTTTATTCATTTTATTTTTTATTGCAAAATATTAAGGGGTACAAATGTTTGAGGTTACATGGATCATTTTTGTAACGCTCGAGTCCTGGCTGTGGGTGTGTCCATCACCCAAATAGTGTTCACAGTACCCATTATGTTGGTGCATTCCCCACCCCCTTGCTTTCCACGGAGTTCTACTTCCCTCTGCGCACAGCTGTGCTCATCGGTTAGCTCCAGTCTAATAGTGTGTACCTGTGGTGTTTGTTTTCCATTCTTGAGATATTTGACTAAAGATTTTAATAGTCCAAGGACTTCAAACTAATTCCAGACATATAACTAAGAGTTATAGACAGGTAGGACATGTTCACCAATAAGTGATGGGCAGGGCCTCCTATAAAGGGAAAAAAATATTCTTGGTGACTTCCCAGGTTTGAGAAGACCTGACTTACAAAGTTAATGTTTCGTTCAATCGCATTATCACAGTGAACAAGAAATTCTGCCTTCGTACCTTATAAAGTTATGGCATTATTATGAGTAGGATTTTTAATGTTGTTATCAGAGAAGGCAAATCAAAAATAAATTTTTCGGGGGCCTGGGTGTGGTGGCTCATGCCTGTAATCCTAGCACTCTGGGAGGCTGAGGCGGGTAGATCGCTCAAGGTCAGGAGTTCGAGACCAGCCTGAGCAAGAGTGAGACCCCGTCTGTACTAAAAAATAGAAAGAAATGATCCAGACAACTAAAAAATATATATATATAGAAAAAATTAGCCGGGCATGGTGGCACGTGCCTGTAGTCCCAGCTACTCGGGAGGCTGAGGCAGAAGGATTGCTTGAGCCCAGGAGTTTGAGGTTGCTGTGAGCTAGGCTGACGCCACAGCACTCTAGCCCGGGTAAAAGAGTGAGACTCTGTCTCAAAAAATATATATATATATACATTACTGTTATCCCAGGAAATTCCCTCATGTTCCCCCACGGACAAAGGGACAACCACAGTTTCTAGCTGCTTTTTACACCACTGTTTTATAAGTCGGTTCCCTGGTCCTTACCTGTACATCTATCATTGCTACTGAATAAGCTCACCCCAAGATTTTTTCTTTCTTTTAGAGAGGGCCTTACTCTGTCAACTGGGCTAGAGTGCAGCACAGTCATCATAGCTTACTATGACCTAGAACTCCTAGGTTCAAGGAATCTTCCCGCCGCAGCCTCCTGAGTAGCTAGGACTACAAGTATACGTCATCATGCCAACCTCATTTTTCAATTTTTTTGTAGAGACAGGGTTCTCTCTATGTTGCTCAGGCTGGTCTTTAACTCCTGGCCTCAAG
This sequence comes from Avahi laniger, assembly GCA_963575035.1. Lineage (NCBI taxonomy): Eukaryota > Metazoa > Chordata > Mammalia > Primates > Indriidae > Avahi > Avahi laniger. The sequence goes on from CAUYSK010105973.1 coordinate 11,517, forward strand.
TGATCTTCCTGCCTTGGCCTCCAAAAGTGCTGGGATTACAGACAACCCCATCCTATGATTTTTAAAAAAAATAGTAATGTCACAATTCAGTCCACGGCTGGACTTTGAAGTGTTGCCGCAGTTCTTTGGCTCTTGGTATGGAGGAACTGCAAGCCTTGGCCCGAGCAATGGAGAGAGATGACAGACATTCAGCAACTATGCATGAAGAATTTATTGTGAGTAAAGTTTAAAGGCGCAAAGCGAAAGTACATTTCCTAAGGGTAAAAATGGGTCTGTCTCGGCAGGTGGAGAAGATGCTAGCTACCTCTGTTTCTCTTTTTATATGCTTTATGTTTAGGTAAACGTTAGTTATAATTAGGACTGAATTCCTTTCTATGCTTGGACATGGCTTAAAGGTTATGTTGTATGTACTGTGGGGAAAGTTCCATTTCCATTCTCTGACTGATAGTCAGTATTCCATGGCCTAATTACCCCATTTTTTTTTCAATTTGAAAGCAGTCACTCTTTATTAACTGACCAGATCACAAAAATAATCATGGTAGATACCTTAGTTCATTCTTCTAATACACCTGTTGATCTGGTCTTCCCCGTGGCCAGCATCTCCACCTTCTACAAAATCGGTTGCCTTTTTCTTCATTCCACCCCATTGAGATGATAACTTGAAGGGCCACAGGAAGTTATTTGCTTCTTTGAAGTGTTTTCCAAGAGTACAGATCTCATAAATCAGATCCTCCGTGCAGATGATGCCATATTTACAGAGAGATCAAGCAATCAAAGCGTTATCTGTCAACACAATTCGCCATAGCCACACTTGTAGATCACTTCATTTACTGACTTCAGGTTTGGGTGCCCACATGCAATATGTGGTTCTACAGTCCTCAGCATGTTAACTGAAGCCTTGTTGAGCTTAACAAAAGTTCCATGGAAGATCTGGAGAAGACAAAGAAGTTGCAACACCTTTCAGACCTTTGGGCTCACACAGATGATACCTCTGATCCTGATGACAAATACAAATTTGGGTTCTGCAGGTACATAGAAGTTGCCAGCTTTTCTTGCCATCCTAGTCATTGGAATCTCAGTTCTGTACATCTGCCTATATTCCTTGTGATAATGCTTAGCTTTTTCATTGATAAGCTTTCTCCTGGCCTTTTGCAGCATCTTTTGGGCAAACTTCTTTCTCGGGTGTGTTTGATCTTCAGCTCTGCGAAATTCCTTTGCTTTTTCTTAAGGGTTTCTGCCACGACAGGAACCTTTTTTTCTTCTCTTCGATGCTTCCGTGGTTCCAGTCGGAAAAAAGGAACCCATTCTTTTTTTTTTTTTTTTTTGAGACAGAGTCTCACTCTGTTGCCTGGGCTAGAGTGCCATGGCGTCAGCCTAGCTCACAGCAACCTCAGACTCCTGAGCTCAAGCGATCCTCCTGCCTCAGCCTCCCCAGTAGCTGGGACTACTGGCATGCGCCACCATGCCCGGCTATTTTTTACTATATATTTTTAGTTGTCCAGCTAATTTCTTTCTATTTTTAGTAGAGACGGGGTCTCGCTCTTGCTCAGGCTGGTCTCGAACTCCTGAGCTCAAACGGTCTGCCTGCCTCGGCCTCCCAGAGTGCTAGGATTACAGGCGTGATCCGCCGCGGGGGCCAAGGACCCCATTCTTTAAGATTGAAATAACTGTTTCCTCTTTTTATTTTTCTGCAACCTTTTCCTCCTTTTTGTTTTTCTATCACTGTTTTCTCCTTTCTGTTTTCTGATTTCATTACCTCTCACTTGTCTCTCTGTCCCTAACAATAATTTTAAAGTTATATAACAGTGTATGTGGCCTTTTTATGCAATAGTATCACTTCTATTTTATTTTAGAGAAAAAAAATCTCCAATATGAAAAATACCATATGCAAAAATATAGATGATTATTGTAATGTTATTTTTGCAGTGAAAAATTGAAACCCTAAATTTCTAACTATAGTGGAATGGTTAAGTATATTTAAGGCTCTGGTGATACAGACCAATTTGGAAGCTTGAGACAGGAAAAGCTTACCAAGGTGTTTGCTACATAGTTATTTCTTTGTGATTAGGGGTGTAACTATTAAATATTATGTATCTTCCAAATGTTTATCCAGAGGCCCATCCCCAATTCCAGCATGATGGGATTTTACCCATTTATAACGACCCCATGCTAAAGCATGAGAAAATCGGGGGTGGGTGGGCATATTTTTCTCCCGCCCAGCTCTGAGCACGGAGCCCCTCCCCCGGCGTTAGAGGCTGCGGAGTAAAAGCCTCTCTATTTTTGAGGGGAAGGGAGGAGAGGACTAGGGAGGGGAGCAGGAAAAGGCGCGTCCTGGCCACATGTACTCTGTTTTGTCTTTTGGTGTTTGTTATATGTACTTTAGAAACAAAGTATTTAGAAGTAACTCGACCTTCACACAGCTCCTGCTGTATCTTGTTCCCTAGCTCTGTGAGGTGAGTTATTCAGTACTTCCTAAAATAAAAATGACCTTCGCACACACACACATACGCACACACGCAAGAAAACATCTCTGCCATCCACTCTTTCTTTCCTTTCCCAAACCCCAGTCCCTCAATTCTTTCTTTAAAATGACAGTTGTGAAAATAATGTAACGACACATAATAATGCTGATCACAAATTATCAGGAGACAAGAACAGAATAAAAATGTTTATTAGTGTTTAAAAGATTAAAGAAAAGACTATGGGGAAAAAAATCCCAAATGCCAACAATGGTTATATATGATCTAATTTTTTCCATAATATACGTAATTTTAGAACAAATATGATTTTTAAAACACACCTCTGAAAACGGAATGGCACAGTTTCCAAAGACCAGCTGGTTCGGGTTTAATCTCACTTGTGGCAGATGGAGTGGTTTTTGAAACGTGAAGCCTTTTGTTGGGGAAGGAAGAGATGGGCGGGGCAGGAAGGACAGCGGTTATTCCTCTGCAGTCTCTCGACCCCTTGCACAACTTAGATAAATGCATTAAACGCCTCCTCCGCGCAACGCCTTCCCTAACATGAGGGCTGAGAGCGAGCTGGCCGGGCGGGCAGAACTGTCTGAGCGCGATTGCAGGGTACCTGGTTAGCCCGGGTGGCCTGCCCAGCAGAGGGTGCACCGGCCCCTGCGAGCCGCCAGTCCAGCTCTGGCCCCGCCCCCGGTCGGCTGAGGCCCCACCCCTTCCCTCCCCGGCCCCGCCCCCGGCCGGCTCAGGCCCCGCCCCTGCCCCGCCCGCCGCCGTCACGTGGTGGGGCGCCAGGGCCAGCCTGTTGCTGATGCTGCCCCGCCGTATTCGTCATGGAGCTGGCGCCGCGGTCCTGTGCTTTCCCGCGGTGGCTGCTGCTGCTGTTGCTGCTGCTGGGCCTGAGCGGCGGTAGGTTCGACCAAAACTCTCACCAGCGGCCGGTGCCTCTCCTCGCTCCAGGGATGAGAGTTTGTTCGTGGGTTTATGCTTTAAAATCTCTTTTCCCCGATTCTTACATTGCATAATTAAATTGCTTTTGAACCTCACTTTTTTTTTTAAATTCAAAGTGCTTTTTCTGTCCTTTTCCGGCCCGGGGTGGTCTGGGGCTTCCTCTCTCTCCTATGCCTAGGTAGAAGCAGCTGTGCAAAAATATATGCTTGAGGGAAACTGCAGATCTCGGAGGTTTCCGCGATGTGAAGGCCGTCTCCCTTTCCCACCGTGATCGGCTGCTATGTGAGCTTGTGAGGTCTTTTCATTTTGAGCTGAAATGTGTGGCCAAAAGGGCTCTTAAAAATCCTACCACAAATGGGACGTATCGTTGAGATAAGACCCTCATCCCTCTGCTTTATCTGAACAGGCAAGACCACATCTCCCTCCAGCGCGAGACTTTGAGGCAAAAACAAATTTGTATTAATACGTAATAGGATGACTTGCAAATTGATTTTCACTCCTTCAGCAAAATGTTTTCTGGTCTCAAGGCTGAACTGAGAATTTGAATTGGCCACAAACTTGCCTCATGATCTTAGGCCAGTTGTTTAACAGTTTTTGTTTTCCCTTTTATAAAATGGGAATCATCTGTCTGGCTTTTGAGCTTGTGTCTGGGAAGTGCTGTAAAATATGTTGGCCCCCAGATTTTAGCAGTGGTCACTGCCAGCGAAGGGAGAAGGGCCAGGGGTTAGGTCAAAAGGGACCTGAGCCTTATCTGTCATTGCCAAGGAGACTGTAATCTGTGTTACTTGTGTATAGAAGTTGATAGCCACATTTGTAATATTTTAGCCATTCTCTTTGCACTTCAGGACACCTTTCTGACTTTCTTAATCTGCAGTATAATCATTTATAAGACACCACAGTTGACTCCTTCACTGGTCCCATCTCCTCTCTTTGCTGTTGGGACCACTGTTTTTTTATTTGACAAAAGGGCTTGAAATTTGAGAAAAGAGGAAGCAGAAGGCAGAAAACTCCAGTTCTCATCATCTTTTTTTTTTTTTTTTTTTTGTGACAGAGTGTCACTCTCTTGCCTGGGGCGTGTGCCGTGGCATCAGCCTATCTCACAGCAACCTCAAACTCCTGATCTCAAGCAATCCTACTGTCTCAGCCTCCCGAGTAGCTGGGACTACAGGCATGCGCCACCATGCCCAGCTAATTTCTTCTATATATATTTTTTTTAGCTGTCTAATTAATTTCTTTCTATTTTTTTGGTAGAGGTGGGGTCTCACTCTTGCTCAGGCTGGTCTCGAACTCCTGAGCTCAGAATGATCCGCCCACCTCGGCCTCCCAGAGAGCTAGGATTACAAGTGTGAGCCACCGCGCCTGGCAATTACGGCATTCTTATGTACATACTGTTTCACCAATTTTACGGCATCCTTATGGGATAGATGATGATGATCCTGTTACACCTGCAGTTCAGAAACGTTTAACGATCTGCTGGCAAACGGCAGAGCCCAGATAAGAATCCACAGTGCCACAAGAGTGGTCCAGCATTCTCTCCACTGAATTACTCTCTCTCTTTTATCTTATCTCTTCTCTCTTTTTTCTTTTTCCAAATATCTATCTGCCTGAAGCAATTTTTCAAGATAAAATCGTTTTGTGTTTATTATTTGAGTATTTTATATGCAGTATCCTGTTTAATCCTCACAACTTCATGGGGGAGATATTACTACGAACCTTGTGTTACAAATAAGGAACTGAACGGAACACAGAGAGGTGAAGTGTCCCAGGTCACACCCCTAGCATCTGGCACCGTGAAGATCTGACTCTGAATTCTTGCTGTCACCTGCAGTACTGTGTGGGCTTCTTTTGTGTAAAGTCCTTCCCTGGTCCTGTCAACATGTCTCATGTCTTTTTCCTTTCATCACCAAAGTCACATCCCTTATCTCTACTTTCTTATCAACTACTAACTCTTCGACTCCCTGTATTTTGACTTTCGATATAGGAATTTTTTTCCTTTTTTTAAAGTTCAGCAGTCACCAGTCATCTGGTGCAAATGCCTCTCCCCCCCATTAACCTTCCTTTACTTCTTGGCACCTTTAGAGTTTCCTCTCTTTTTGTGAAGCCCGTTCCTTTGTTTTTTTGTGACACTTCAATCTCCTAGTTGCACTACAGTCCCTCTGCTGTTACTTCTCTGAGTCATTTATTGAGGCCTTCATTGATTGGGTGTGTGTATGTGACTGTGTGTGCGAGTGTGTGAGAGAAGGTGACAGGCACTGTACTAGTCACTGGAGTTGAGAAATGAGCTCTTTGGTGCTTTTATGTTTTCTTTATTAACCCGAGTCCTTATTACATGGATGTGTTTACTTTGTGAACATTCGCCAACTCCCACATTATGATTTGGGCACTTTATGTTAGTTTTTAATAAAACATTTCAAAACGAATTAAGTGTAACGTAATAAAATGAGGTGTTTAGGGTCTGGTGTGGGAAAAATGAATGAACAATTGATTACACTACAGCGTAATTGTGATGTCATATATACTGATAAGGGTCACGATACTTGGGATCCTGTGAACTTACAAACTGATTCGCGAGCACTGGGGAAGTGATGCCAGAGTCGAAAGCTTAAAAAGTGGTTAAGAAGGTCAAAGAGTTTGGAGAAGACTTAATTAAGACCGGGTGTACCTTGTAGGCAAAAAATAACAACATGTAAGACATATATTTAGAACATAAAGGCTGGGCATGATAGCTCACACCTGTAATCCTAGCACTTTGGGAGGCTGAGGCAGGAGGATGGCTTGAGGCCAGGAGTGTGAGGTTGCAGTGAGCTATGATGGTGCCACTGCACTGTAGCTCTGGCAACAGGAAAAGACTGTCTCAATTAAAAAAAAAAAAAGACAGTAAAGAGAAGTTGTCAAGTTTGGAAGACTGCATAGCCAGCCTCCATCTGTCCTTCCATCCATCCATCCATCCAGCCAGCCAATAGTTTTTGAGTACTCAGGTTCTATGCTAAGAACAACGACCTCAGTCTCTACTTCTCAGTAAGCGTACTCTTTAGTGTAGTATACACTACACTAAAGACAGAGAAAATTAATCAAGAAATTAGTATAAAGTGTGATTTCCAAGGAAGAACATGGTGATATTGAAGTTGAGACTCAAATAAATGAATAGATAATAGCCCTGAAACTGAGGTTCTAATGGCCATGTTAATGGTTCAGTACTTTATCTCAAAGGCAATTTGAAGCTACCTGTAAGTTTTACAGTGGCAAGTGAAAGGATCAGATTGGTGGTTGAGGAAGCTCGCTCTCTATGGCCGCAGAGGCAAGCCTGGGAGCTAGGATCCCAGTTGAAAGAGTGTTGAGACAGCAGAGAGATAAAAGATGTCAGAGACCTGGATTTGCCAATTGCCTTTGCGGTAGTGAGACAGGGTGCACTCAGTGGACAGACTTCTCAGGACCTTGGGATGACTGGATGTCTGTCAAAGAGGAAGGGCTCTTCCAGGCTTTTGGCATGGTCACTGGCACGGTCACTGAAGATAGACTAGACTTTAAAATAAAGAATTTGAAAATATTAATGTGTCTCATAGTAGGGAAGGTTGATGAGTCCGGTTTTACCCCTGTTGAGAAGAAAGTTCAGTAGGGCTCAATGGCCACAGCAGGTTGCGGCTAGGGAGGCGAGTGAGGGCAGATGTTAGGGGGTATTCCATGTCTGTCTGTGCGCGTGAAATCTATCCTTGAAGGCTGAGAGGAGCTCTGAGGGCTTCTTCCATTCCAAGATTTGTTCTTGTATGCCTAACAGTCTTGCATTTACTGGTCTCATTTATTACCAATGATTTAATCACCGTTTTCACACAGAATATTCCTAAACCAATGTTTCTAGGTACATTTCTTCCTAGATCCATATATATTAATAGCATTCCCGTTGGCCTATTTGGGAATTGGTACCACTTGGTTGTGCTGTATCTCTCCCTGGATATTCCACTCACTTACGGTTTAACATGACTTCCACATTGCTCCTTCTGTCCGCTATGCCTGACATCATCGAAATAACTAGCATCATCTTTGACTTCATTTACCCTGTACGTCCAATCAGCTAGCTCCTGGTCCCACTGTATCACCCTAATCTACCTGTCTTTCCATTCTGATTGTTTTCGTATTTATTTATAGTACTCATTCCTTTCCTTGTATGTTCTAACTGGTCTCCTCGCGCAGTTATCAATCCCTCTAATTCAGCGATTCCTGACTCATGGGGACCAGCACAGACGGTTGTCACGAATCACAATTACATTTTTTCTGTATAATTACATCAAGCAAAATTCCTTAATATTCTTTAAGATCTAGTCTGTGTTCAGACTTTCTCAGTTGTCCCCAAAATGTTGGTTGTAGCTAAATTGTTCAAATCAGGATCCGAACAAGGTCCATGCGTTGCATTTGGTTGTTTTGTTTCTTTGGTCTCTTTTAGTCTAGAACAGTTCTCCCCGGCCCCTACCTTTTTTATGGCCTTGCCTTCTTGAGAGGGGGGCCAATGTCTGCAGAATGTCCCCCTTTGAGTTTGTAGGATCAAAACTCTATTTTACCATTAGCTTGTTTTATATTGCTCCTGGCTACAGGTGACCTGAAGCATTTTGTTTGTTTGTCCTTACTCGTTTGCCGTTGTTTAACATTATTTCCTACTCAGCTCTTCTAAGTTCATTAAAACTCTTATTTGCTTTTTACTTTTTAATAGTATTCTGCCTTCTGGAACAACTTTTTCTCCTATGTCCCCCGGCCCCCAATCAGGGCTTCTGACATGTCTATTATACAGCATATGCGTGATAGTCTAAAATCTTCAGTTCCATAATGCCACCGTCTATCTTCTCCCAACTCAACTGTTCTAAATCAGAATAGCACTGCCCCCTAGGGGACCTTCTGGAAATGCGTGACATTTTTCAGTTGTCTCAGAGACTGGGGACTTAACTGGTATATATTGGCCAGAGTCCACACTTGAAATAATCCTGAACAACCAAGAATTATCTGGCCTAAAATGCTAACAGTGCCTGTGTTGAAAATACTATGCATAGAACCTACTGACTTTACTCTCGGGTTGATTGACATGATGTGATACACCAGCACATACTAGGTGCTTAATAAATATGTGTTGCATGAATGAATGGATTTTGAAATTTCGCCTTTTAAAGCAGACTGTTTTGCACCCAAAAATAAATGTTTACAAAAGTAAACTATTTTGTTATAACTCCTTTTAATTACAAGTGAGAAAAACTCAGCTCACACTGGAGAAAAGTCCAGAGGTATCTGCCTTCAGAAATTGCTGGATCCGGAGAATCAAATGGTATGATCTGTACTTGATCTCCTTTCATCTTCTGACTTTCTGCTCTGGGTGTTGGATTCACTTTCTGATGGGCTCTGTCAAGGTGGTGCCTGGCCGCCCTCATTTATGTACATAATGATGTCAGTTTTACAAATGTATGAGAGAAGTTTTCTGATTTTGCCTCTGGATTTAGCATTTTCCTCAAAGTCCTGGAGTGTGGAGTACTCTAAATGACTGTTTTTTTATAAGCATTTATACACATTTTAATTTCAGGCCTTTTCACAGTTATTTTACTGGACAATTGTCTTCTCACCTTTGCCTGAACATGATCCTAAAGAAAATAAAACATCTATGCCAGAGCCTGACGTTCTGTTTTCCCCAAACAAGGGTTTATTGCAGGACATCTTTCAAGGTTTCCTTTCTCCCAGGAACTCTGCCAGAAGACGGCATTGTGCTCTCGGAGGCCCCATCCCTCTACTGGGTCATTAGAAGTCAGTAAAAACTGCAGTTGGAAAGCCCATTAGTCTACGCAAGGCTGTCAGGAAATGAATTTGCTGTGCAAAGCCAGTCAAGGACAATGTCATTAAGGTCTGCAAAACTACAACATCCCCAGACTAAAGATTTTAAAATTCTATTGCTGGCGCACTAAGAAGACATTTTCATTTCAATTTAGACCGAGGGCTGGAAACCTAAGTAACAGAGGCACAGTAGTTAAGGTTGAAAATAGTTATAATTATGAAAGAAACAAGCGAATTCTAAAGGGAATCTATATATCTAGTTAGCAGAATAGCTAACTCTATATAGTGTAATGATAGTATTAGTGTATAGTATAATTCATATATAGAATAATAATAGTATATAATTATTTAACTGTTACACTTTAATGAAAATAATTTGAATCTGTTTTTAATTTTTGATGGTATTTCCTTTTGAAAGATGCTATTTGATAGTAATGCCAGGAGAGATTACATTGGCAACGTTTGCTTTATTTCTTTATTTCTTTTCTTTTTTTTTTTTTTTTTGAGACAGAGTCTCACTCTTTTGCCTGGGGCGAGTGCCGTGGCGTCAGCCTAGCTCACAGCAACCTCAAACTCCTGTGCTCAGGCAATCCTACTGTCTCAGCCTCCCAAGTAGCTGGGACTACAGGCATGAGCCACCATGCCCGGCTAATTTTTTTCTATATATATTTTTAGCTGTCCAATTAATTTCTTTCTATTTTTGGGTAGAGATGGGGTCTCGCTCTTGCTCAGAGCTGGTCTCGAACTCCTGAGCTCAGAACGATCCGCCCACCTCAGCCTCCCAGAGTGCTAGGATTACAGGCGTGAGCCACTGCGCCCGGCTGGAACTTGTACTTTTTATTTTATGTATCTCTGGCTTTTTCTTCTCTCTGTCTCTACTCAGCATGAATACTTCTTTAACTAAAAAAATCTCTACTTAATGTGGAGGTAAATATCGGGTCAGCCCAAGATGGCAGGGGTCTCATGGTGAGGCCATTTTTTTTTTTGTGGGTAGAACATGAGGGGAAGAGTTTAGGGACTCGGCTTTTCTCTTAACCAGGAGTTTTTCATCCTTTTTGTGCCATAGCCCCTTGTGACAGTATGCTGACATTTTTGGATCCCTTCTCAGAACAATGCCTTAAATAGATTAAATGAAATATATATAATTACAAAGTAAGCCAAATACATTGAAATAGAATTATCAAAATACTAAAAAAAATTTGTGATATTGTAATATATGTGCTTTTAATACATGAAAATATAAGCTCTAGCTGCAGGTCTAATAACTCCTGTAATTTAGAACTACCTATGAGCATTAGTGATATTTTGAGAAATCTGCAACAACTGAATGTTCCATGAAGCTATCTGTGATTTCTGTTGGTGGCAAAGTCAGATATGCTCATATTACTGTGGTTTGTCACCTTCCTTCATAAACAAAAGAAATGCTAGATTACAGTCAGGGTAGTGAAAGTGAAAATGTAATTTCCCACCTGATATCATAGACCCCTGTTTGAATTTGCAAGCCTCTGAACTCTGTGTACGTGGGTGAATGTGTCTTCTTAATTGGCTAAGAGACATTGAATAATATTGTTCCCACTGTCACCATCTCAACTGCCCCATCAGTAAAATGAGGGGCTTAGTGATGGCAAAGGTGTATCATCTTACATGTCACCTGTGATGGATTAGTAGTGACTTAGTGAGGCTGGTTGAGATTACTTCTCAGCCAGTGGGAAAGGATGACATGCGTGATTGATTGGTGATGTCTGCCGTGGGCACTCGATAGGAGTAAGAGTGAAGAGTGTGCATGGCATGCATTTCTATTCCTGGACAAGATGAGGCTATGGCCTCTTCCAACTCTGATATTATACTAAGTTTGAAGTTAATTATTCTCTTCTGACTCTAATTTAACATATCTCCTGTCCAACAACAAGAGCAACAGCACAAGGATTGTTAGCCTTTTGTGTGTATGTGTGGCATTGGCACCACCAGCTCTACCCCTATGAACCAAGTCTTCTGATAGACTTTTCATTAAATGAAATTGTAAGCATTACCTCCAGTTTCAATGATAGAATAGTTACCAGGAACAGATTGTCTACAAAGAAAACATGAATTAGTCAACACAGTCTTACAAATGAGCCATCTGGAGATTTATTTACATAAGAAAAGAGGAAAGCCTTGGTATTTTCATGCTGGAGTTTGTTTCACTCAGCAAGTAGCCACAGGGGTGTATTTGTCATGAGCACACATTGAGCTTTTTAGAGAAGATCTCAGAAAGCATGAAAAAAAAACAACAATGCTCATTTGGTTGGTTATTTGGGGAATGGAAAGAGTGAGAGAGACACACACAAAGTTTTTGAATGAATTTTAGCATATGGAATTTCGAATAGTTACAGTGCTTTCACACCCTGGCTTAGAAATTACATATTATCCCCAAAGTGCCAAATGCAAACAATTTTCCTATAACAAGGTCAACTTTGAAAGCATTAAGCTATCATGCAAATGCAGAGGGACCGCAGAATAATGCTGCAGACCTAGAGCTTGACACAATTCGACTAGCAATGGAAACAGTGATCTTTGGAGTGTTCCCCCTGGGTGTCACACCGGCTCTGTAGAACCACCGAACCCCCTCCTCCAGCTTGTCCTGTGATCTACTGTTCCCTCAGGAAGTGTACATTGAAAAAGTCTTCTTTTCCTAGGAATTGCAGCCAGGTAACCTATCCTGCTTTACTCTTGTACCAAGCCACCAGGGGACGGGGATGACAACACAGAACAGAAAAAGGGGCAGGAGGATCCCATAAGTGGCTGATCTCACCAAACCCACCCCTGTATTCCCCCTTGATCCCTGTGTTGGATGACACCACCCAGGTCCAGGTTGCACTGCATGCCACACCTGCAAAGTGAGAGCCTGGGTAAAACTTGCCCCACTGTGTCTGGGCAAGCACTGTTTGGCCAATAAAATACAAATTAATAAGATAACAGTTGGACTGACTTTACCAAAAGATAGATAGCTTTCTGCTCCTGGATTAGGCTGGGTTGTAAAGTATCTTACATGTTTGCTCTGGAAATTGTGTAGCTCAGGGCAGCAAATCTTTATAGGGGCAAGAAGAGGCAAGACTGAGAGGGCTGAGCAGGTCTGCTGCCCCAGGGCTCCTGAAGTCAGAAACAGCTGCACAGAGGACAGGAAGTCAAGTCTGAAGTTTGAACAGTGAATGTAGCTGGAAGGCACCCAGCAATTCAGAGCCATCAGCATGGAAGATAATTACCTGCTGACGGGTCTCTGATGTGTACCTGGATGAGTGTGTGTGTGTGTTTAAGAGTGTGCACACACGCACGTGCAGACTCTGGTTCACTGTGTCTTTGCAGGCAGCTAGGGAGCATATTCTACACTCCTTACCTGGGCAAGACGGGGAAGGGCCCATAAATAAATATTCAGAACCATAAAGCATTGTATTGTGAACAAATCTGCAAAGCTTGAAAATATGGAAAATAGAAAAAAAAAAAAAGTGAAATGTGGGAAGTTTCTAGAAGAGATAGAACCAGAGCAGTGCTCTGGGTCAGTGCCTGGCTTGGAGGAGATGTTCTGAAATGGTCTGTCTACGAGCGCACGATGAACAGATCAACTGAGAAGAGGGGATTATGAGAAGGAAACAGCCAGTCTGGCTGGCAAACACTTGTCCAGGCTCTGAGGCCAAGGCCCTCCATGGCCCATCTCACTGTAGGAACTCACTGGGGACCCATTTTTCAGATGAGCATCCTGAGGCTCTGTAGAGCTAGTGAGACGGAGAACTGAGATTTGAAGCCTGCCTTCTTGGCTGTTACTTAAGCAAAAGTGAGCTTGATCTCACGGAAACGGCCCACAGGAGGCCACGTGACGAGGTGGGAGGGGGACTGAAGGAGCCTAAGCGTCTCCATAGCTTCAGGCAAGTCATCGTTATTTCTGTGTGCTGTTCCTGATGCCATCGTCATTGCTGTCATCATGATGTATCACTGCCAATATGTGGAACAGGAAGGAGAAAGTTGGAGCATTTTGTTTCTCAAATTGTCTAAAGGATGTTTATGGGGATCTGAAAGTGACTTCAGACAACGAGGTCTGATGGCCTCCTGGCTCAGTGATTCCAAACATGGCAGAGCTACACCTAATGTCTAAAAGTCTTGAAAGTGCTCATGGACTGTGGTTGTACATTTAGCATCCAATGCTATGAAATGCGTGATGTCAAAAAGCTACTCTAGATGAAGCTTTTAAATGACCTTGTATGTTACTGTTAGGACATGATTTACACATATTTGGAAACAGTCATATGTACATGGAGGGGACAGTATGATTATTTAGGACACAGAGCATGCTCCTAGGGCAGGTGGGCTTATTGATCCCCAGAGGTTAGGAGCCACCCTTCCAGGTTTGTTTCAATACGAAAATGAGAGAGAGGTGGATGGATACCTTTCAAGTAGTACAAAGGTACTTGTCTCTTTAGCGTCGAATGAACCTATTGGTTTTCTGTATATTCCAACATTTGACATGCACCCAGTATGATTTGTTCAGGAATAAAAGTTGAGCCCCAGGAAATGGCAGTCTAATTTGACTATTAAGGATGTCAGGCTGAGAGTCTGGCTCTCAGGGGAAGTAATGGATACGACTCGTTCCATTAAAGTCATTGCGGAAAACGTGGTTTCAGAGTCAGGCAAGTGAAGATGAAAGTTCAGGACGCTGCTTTCAAATTCCAGTTCCTATTATTGAGAGCCTCCGCTGGCTCTTTTATGATAGCAGTTGAGGGGGAAATGTGATCTTTGGCCAAATGAAGCCTGCAGCTCTGCCGAAGAGTTACATAGATGCATTCTTCCTCCTCCTCCCACCTCCCCAAGGTAAGTGGCTGTGCTTGTTTCGCTCCTGTTCTTTTAGTCCCAATGCCAGGAGCGGCAAATTCCACAGGCGCTGGGTAGGGTTTTATCAGATTGTTCCTCCCAGAGACTGACATAGTGTAACTCATTGGTTATAGAAATGAAAGGTAACATAATACTGATATTATGCTACTTTTCCATGGGGGCCCATAAGCAAGGATCATGCTTATTATCCATTCATCTTTTTCTCTTTCTGAAGTTTGCAAAATTTAACCAGCCAGAACAAATTTGTGTACTGGCGATGGAATTTTTAGAACTGGCGATGGAATTTTCCAACATTCCTGGTATTTTCAACATGAGTGCCAAATAGATTTCTTTTTCCCTTAGAAATGAATTAGCTCTTCAATTTGCAGATACAAAGATGGGTGATATTATGTCGTCTCATGTCCTGACGCATGAAACCTACCCATGGAAAAAGGGGGTATTGGTGGTTTCCTCTCACTTCTGCAATTATATGAACTTGAACTTGAGATTACATTAAAAGTGGCAATTTTATCTTCCATCATAAGGACAATATTGTGCATTTTGCTAAGCTTTCGGAGACAGTGAAAGTGGCAAAGATTCAACAATAATTGTGAGTAGAATCTAGAAGGCTTACAGTTCCAACTTGTTTTGGGGCTCCACTTCTGGAAGACAGCCTACAAAAATAACAATTTATATGGAAAAAAAAAAAAGCGGGTCCTGAGGCATTTGGTCGGGGCAGACATTAGTTCCATTTAGGGCTTAAGCCAGCCCACAGTTAATTGTAGGTCTCTTGCATTAGCTTGTAGGAGCAGTGAAAGCATGTAATTCGAGCTAATCTGATGGGCAAATGAACTAGATACTTGGTGCCAAGTGAGACCGTGAAACAAAAGGACACATGTGTTTTCAGGGGGAAAAAAAAAACAACCCAACACAACATAGTTTCAACTGTTGCACACATGAAACTCTGGAGAATTCTTTGGAAGGTTTGTCATTTTAGAAAAGTACCTTGAGAGTACGGTGGATGAACCTCTGGAGCCAGTGCCTCTCGTTATCTGGGCGGCGAAGCACGTGGCCTGGAATAATCTGTGGCGCAGCTTTCGGAGGAAGTTTATTTCGACTGATTCTCAAGGTCTGCGTTAGCAAGCCCATCTGCCTTGTGGGGCCTGGCATTCACCTTACCTGATTCATTAGAGTCAGCCCCAGGCTCCATCCCTATCAGTTCCGATTTAACTGAGCTGAGGTGGGGCTCAGGAGTCACCCTCTGTGGAAGTCCCCCTAGACGATTGCAATCTGATGACTAGTTAGGATTAAGAATCCCCGATCTACACCCCAGATACGGCCTAAGGAAGGTGAGCTGATTGTTGATGTTAACAGACTTAATTTAAGCTACCTAAGAGAGAAGTGATGCAAGACCAGCCGTGGGGATGTAAACAGATATTTGGCATGTTGCGATGATGCCATGTTTGTGGTCCACGGTGGAGGGTTTGTGTTCCTGGGGAGTTAATGCACGGTGGTTTTTCTACTGTCATCTGTCCATAGACTGACTTCCTCAAAGCATAAATGTAATCTGACCTTAAATAAGACCAGCTCTCATTTGCTCCATACCAGAGGAAGTCCTTCAAAGGAGACTGACCCTTAACCCTTTTTTTTTTTAAAAGACTGAACCCCAGAATGGTCTTCACTGAAAGTAAAATAAAGACATTGAAAAAGGCAAAAATTTTTCATCTTTTTTTTTTTTTTTTCTACTTATGAAGGCAGTTAAATCCTGAGCCTCAAATGGGGTCGTCTTATGTCCTTTTCTTGGCATGGCCGCCCTCCTGGGGTTCAAGGTGTGTGCTCCTGTTGGTAAGCTGGTTTTAGGATGGTAAAACAATCAGGCAGTCTAATCGTTTAAGTAAGAAATTATCCATTTCAGCAAAAATGAGTTAATCTAGTAGGTCAGTGTGCTTTAAATACATTTTGTTAATCGAAACCAGTTATGTAAAATGTAGTGTTAAAATCAGAACTTTTGTTATTACCATTAAAAGAAAAAACTTTACAAGGGCAATTTTTTTTAATACCAAAAATGTGTAATTTGGACTGAACTACAAGATTAGAATCCTTAAAAATTAGGAGCAGAAAATTAAATAGTAACTCAAACGTAAGCTGTTATATGTCTTGAAATGTGAGAATTCTTTAATGTATTACTAATTAATAGGGTTCATCAGAAAGAACACTAAAAAGATAGGATTGTCTTATCTCTTGCAGACTAAATATTAATCCATGTCAGTGAAAAACGAGTATATTGTTTTTGTACTATCGATGTTTATATGGAAGGTGGAAATCGGAGAACAGGACCAAGTCTGGTAATTACTATGACTTCATATTGAATTGGCCAGTCATTTGTAAATATAGAAACTGCGATTTCACTGGCTACTATGACTAACAGCCTCAGTAGGGTTCTCAGGTGTGTAGTTACAGATCTCAGATTCAGGTGAACGAGGTATGGGAAATGGAATGTCAAACAAGATTTTTTAACAAACATTGAAAGTATTAATAAAACTTGCATATATAAAGGGACAGGAGATCTGTGAATTCATAACTTTGATAATTTTGGTAGTATTTTATGTATATGAGTTTCCCAGAAGGATGTGAGCAACTGGCCTGAGGGAGATCCGTTCTAGGACCCGAGGGTGGCTCTCTGCTTCCCTCCTCATTCAACAGATGTCCTCAGAACACCTGGTGACAGCGCACACAGCATTTAAGGGATTAGGGCTCTGTACTTGTCAGGGTTCTCCAGAGAAACAGAACTAACAAAAGAGGAACTATGTGTGTACATATAATAGCAAGTACATACATGTATATGTGTGTGCTTATATATATATATATATATATAAAATACATACATATACAGTCATGTGTCCCTAAACGATAGAGATATGTTCTGAGAAACACATCATTAGGTGATTCTGTCCTTGTGTGAATATCGTGGACTGTGCATACATACACCTGGATGGTGTATTCTATTACACACCTAGGCTGTGGGGTGTAGCCTGTTGCTCCCAGGCTAAAACCTGTACTGCATGTGACTGTAGTGAATACTATAAATAATTGTAACACAATGGTAAGTATTTGTGTATCTCAACATAGAAAACGTGCAGTAAAAATGAGGCATAAAAAATAAGAAAAAGAGATATTACCCGTATAGGGTACTTAGCGTGAATGGATCTTGCAGGACAGTAAGTTGCTCTGGGTGAGCGGTGAGCGAGTGTGAAGGCCGAGAGCATACTGTACGTTACTGTAGACTTTATAAACACTGCACACTTAGGCTATGCTAATATTTATAAAAATATTTTTTCATCAATAATAAATTAACTTGAGCTCACTATAACTTTTTTATTTTATAAACTTACTGTTTTTGTAACTTTTTGACTCTTGTAATAATATTTAGCTTAAAACACAAATGTATGGTTGTACAGAAATATACATTATTCATTGTATCTTTATAAACTTTTTTCTATTAAAAATTTTTTTTAACTTTTTAAATTTTTTGGTTAAAAACCAAGACACAAACACACATATTAGCCTGTGTAGACAGGGCCAGGATCATCAATATCTCTGTCGTCCATCTCTTCTCTACATCTTGTCCCACTGGAAGGTCTTCAGGGGCAGTAATGTGCATGCAGCTGTCCTCTCCTATGATGACAATGTCTTCTTCTGAGATAATTCCTGAAGAACCTGCCGGAAGCTGTTTTATAGTTAATTTTTTCATAAGAAGTATACTCTAAAATGATAAAAAGTATTATAAACACATAAACCAGTAACATAATTTTTTATTATCATTATCAAGTATTATGTACTGCACGTAATTACAGTGCTAGACTTTTATATGACTGGCAGCACAGTAGTTTATTGACACTGGCATCACCACACACACATGAACGTGCATTGCTCTATGACCTTATGACGGCTATAATGTCACTAGGCAATAGCAATCTTTCCTCTCCATTATGATCTTATGGGACCACTGTCATATATGCAGTCTGTCATTGACCAAAATATTGTTACGCAGTGCATGACTGTGCAGAAGTTTTAAACATACATCACACGCACATACATACATACAAGGACAGAGAGAGACAGACATTTAAGGAATTGGCTCACACAACTGTGGAGGCTGGCAAGTCCAAAATCTGCAGGAGCAGCAGGCCAGAGATCTAGGAAAGAGCAATGTTGAGTTCGAGTCAGAAGGCCTTATGCTGGCAGAATTCTCGCTTCCTTGGGGGAGGTGGGTCTTTTTCCCATTGTGGCCTTCAACTCTTTGGATGAGGCCCACCCACTCCAGTCTCCTTTACTGAAGTCTACCGATTTAAATGTTAACCTCATCTAAAAAAATAACTTCCCAGAAACATCTAGAATAATGAATGTTTGACCAAATATCTGCATACCATGGCCCAGCTGAGTTGACACATAAAACTAATCATCATGGACTTTTTGTTGCATGCCGGGCAAAAGTGTCGGGGATGCAGGTAGGTGGCCCTCTGGCCCTCTTGCCAGTCTGTGCTTCCCTGCCTGGGACTGCCATTCCTAGGGAGTGCTTGGGGACGTCCCTACAGACCGGTCAGATGGGTAAGACACTGAACAAGGCTCAGGAGGCAACAAAAGGAGCTTCTGACCTTCCTCCCATGCAATTTCCTCCCAGGAGATCGAATGGAAATTTAATGAGAAAAATTAGCAGGACGTGTGGAGTTCAGAAAGCAGAAGGAGCCTCTCCTATTACTTCCATTGCCTAGAAAATTATTCTCAGGGCTAAGTTTATAACAGAATCCCAGTACGACTCTCAGCTGAGGTCTGATGTTTCCTTTCCCTGCTTCTTGACCGG
Organism: Avahi laniger; assembly: GCA_963575035.1. Classification (NCBI taxonomy): domain Eukaryota; kingdom Metazoa; phylum Chordata; class Mammalia; order Primates; family Indriidae; genus Avahi; species Avahi laniger. The sequence goes on from CAUYSK010105973.1 coordinate 30,435, forward strand.
GAGTCTCCGATGGCCATTATTTTGACATAAATAGCACAAGTAAAAGTTTAGTTGGTAGTAATGGTATAACTTGATTAATGAAATTGTTTCTCATAAAATGTGCATGGTTGACTTAATTTTTTTAAAGACTATGTGATAATATTTCAGTAATTTGGGAACATAGAAAATGAGTAGCCCCACCATGCTAGCACAATGATTGATACTTTTGTGTAGTCTTTTCTAATCCTTTTCCATATACACATATTTGCTTGCGTAAATTGTTATAGTGTTCGTATATTTTATCCTTTCCCCATTAATATTATATCATAAGTACCTTTCCATGTCTTTTTGTAGTTAGTCTTTACGGAGCCATAACATCCCATCAGAAGGACATACCATAATTTAATTAACTAATCCCTATTGTTGCATGTTGAGGTCGCCTATAATCTTTTGCTATTATAAATCATGTTGCAGTGGTTTGCTTTTCTTTAGGATAGATTACTAAAAACAGGATCACTGAGCCAAAGAACATGAGCCTTTTTTATGGTTCTTGATGCATATTGTTTTTGTTGGATTTGATTGGGTTGTGTGCGTTTTTCTAGGAGTTGTTGCTGTTGTTGTGTCTCTTTCTTTCTTGTTTCTTTGGTAATGCTCTTGCATTACCACTTCTGGTTCCCAGCAACAACCTCTGCAGCCAAGGCAACACGTAGACTGGCCGTCACAACTCCCTGATTCCTTCAATCGTATCTTTCTGACAAAAATATTCTCCAAGGCTAAAAACATTCATGGCCAGTCCTAGCTTGAGAGATTTATAGCTTGGAAAATGTGAGTACAACCTCTGCAGCCATTTTTCAACTGGGAGTGGAAAAAAAACACGTTTTACACTTGAAAGGCAATTTGGGATTTATTTTTGGTTCTTTGATAATTCAGGGAGACTTTGAAATGCTACTTGCTTCTCAACATAATTAAAGAAGAATCTCAAGTTGAGATGTTTAAGAAATGGTAGTTAGAGCAAACATTAATGGTAATATTATCTCTTTAAAAAGAATTCATTTGTAATTTTTTTGGTGATAATTGAAATTTCCTCTTAAACATCACTCTGGCGTAGTTCTAGTTCGTCTGGTGGATTCCGTTAAATATGTTTGCAGTTCTCATTTTGGTACAAGGAAGTAATGTATTTTAAGAAGTAAGTTTAAAAATTGGTGTTAGGCGTGGTGCTAAACTTAAGTATAAGAAGGTAGAGAAGTGAATTTTATTTTGGGAAAAATGATTTATACTTGAACCCATATATTTTTTTTTTTGGACATCTCATATAAATGGAACCATATAGTAGGTGGCCTTTTGTGATTGGCTTATTTAATTTAGCATTATGTTTTCGAGGTTCACCCATGCTGTGGCATGTAGCAGGTCTTTGTTCCTTTTTATAGAGGAATTACATTTCATTATATAGATATGCCACATTTTATTTATCCGTTCGTCAGTTGATGGACATTTGGACGGCTTCCACTTTTTGGCTATTGTGAATAACGATGCTATGAACATTCGTGTATAAGCCTTGGAGGTTTATGTTTGCAATTCTCTTGGAGCCATGCCTAGGGGTGGAATTACTGTATCATATGGTAACTCTACGTTTAGCTTTTTAAGAAACATGGAGATGAATGTGATGATGTTTGGGTATGTTAGCGTCACCTTGGGCAAAAGAAATGACCCAAGTTGCGGGTAAAGAAGTAAGGTGGTAGAGGAGTTCTTCAGTTCAAGGGAGTTTTAATGTGGATATTTTTTTAATAAAAAACTGTTCACTTCAGTATTATCTTCTCTTCAGTTTTTAAGTGTATTTGTTGAATAGTGAAATCGTAAAGGACATTAATGGTTTGAAAGAGTCTACATGATCCATTTATGAATCTTCCCATAATTTTAAATGCCTAACCTTTTAGGAATTAGTTTTTGCAATGGAAAGCAAATGCTCCTCCCTCTCTAAAAACTTTCTCAATAAATATTCTATGTGAATCTTCTAATAAAAACAATTTCTGTGCCTGCCTTCAGTTAAATATACTAATGTCGATTCCTTGAAACCCAGTGAGAGGAACCAATCTTCACCAAATGTTTGAACTCTCCTTGAATTCTGCTGTGTATGTGAGGGCTGTAGTACAATTGGTTTATCTTAAGGAAAATCCTTTTAATCATATGGGAGGGCAGTGTTTTGAAAATATTTCCGAAACGGACACTTAATAAACTGGAGGAGATATACTATAAGCATGTTCATGTTACTATCAGATGATAAATTTTTTAGTTTTACACTTCTAAATAAGAATACCTTAGGAATTTGATTGTAGCCTTGGTATGAAACCGAAAATGGTTAATTCATATGAACATTGGCCATGAGGATCTCTTTTCCCTTCTTTAGTAGAAAGATGATATTAGCTTGTGTAATTATATCCCTAGGTGGCATTGACCACAGAATTGAAGGTTTGGCTTCTTTCTGGCAAACAAACCTCGGTTTTTGAGTTGACACTTGTACAGCTCAGTTGTATAATCATGCTACATTGAAGGGTGGAAATTAGAGTGTAGGGTTGCTGATTTATATTCCATGAACTGAGTTTTCCTGTGCCAGCCCAGAAAAATCTTGCCATTGCTGAAGTGTTCAGTTTTTCTGTGGCTTCTACAGACCCTGTAAGGGATCCAGGAGGCAGATTTTGGTACATTCCAGCACAAAGTCTAATTATGGATGTAATGATTGGTGAACATTTAAAGCAAAAGCCTAAATACTAAACCTGGAACTTCTCATTTTTAAATTAAAAGGTCAGTAACCCAGTGTCAACAGTTTTAGACAGCTTGGGTTATATCTCTAAGAAATAATCAAAGTCAGCAAGAAAAAACAAACCCAGGCCATTTTGTTGCTTATAAGTGAAGAAATCCAGTTGTCTTACATGTTGTAACTGACACGACTTGACATGTTCATTTTTTTTGTAAGGCTTTGGGTTTTGAATAATTGCTTCTTGCAGAAAGCCTATATTTTCTGTCCTCTGTGGTTACCAAGCTGTACTTGACTTTTAAAGGAGAGTCAAAGAAACATATCCTTGTGAGAAATTGCTGCTTTGTGGAGTACAAATGAGAGGTTTCGTGATCTTTGAAGCCAAGATGACCAAATTTGGCTTAGAAACCCCATTGCCAGGCTGTATTTTATATTCTTCATTGCTTTCCTAAATTGAACTGTCCTTTTGTTGGAACAGAGAGAGAAGGTACAGGGGAGGGTCCGGGTTTAGCTAAGTGACTTTTCCACGGGCTCAGGAAGCAGAGGATTCTTGACTGTTCTGGTCTAGCAGGAGGGCGGGATGCTCCAGTGTGCCGTAATCCAGGGCATGTCACTGGAGGATGACTTTGGCCTGCAGGGGACATTTGGCAGCATCTAGAGACATTTTCGGTTGTGGTGATTGAAGGGTGGATGCTACTGGCGTTTAGTGAACGGAGGCCAGGGCTGATGCTGAACATCCTACAGCACACAGGACAGCCTCCTACCAAGAATGTGCTGAGGTGCAGAAATGCTGACCTGGGGGGGGTTACTCCTTACCACCAGGTGTGAAGTTTCCTGCCCTGCATTCACAGAGGGGTGGAGTGCAGAAAGAAGATCCATTGTCTTTCTTCCAACAAAATGTTCTCTTGGCACCTCGTTTCTTGGCTCTGCTCTTAAACAGGGCCCTGAAATAATCAGAAACATGAAGCAAGCTTCCTACCTGCAGGAGAGGTGTGGAGCTAATGGAAACCACACACCACACACACACACAAGCACACGTGTGCCCGCACACACGCATGTGGCTGGTCTCACATGACTTCAGCACATGTTGCTGGCAAGATCTCGGAGGCCTGGACTTATTTTCTTCCTTTATTTGTCAAATGTTTCATAAAATGCTTTTGCCCCAAGTTCTTTCTTTTTCTTGGTTGTTTAAAAACAATGTGTTTTTGGTGAGGAATTATTCTTTAAGCCTTCACTTTTCTTGAAAAGGAAACACTTTGACAAACAGATGAGAAAGTTGTCCAAAGTCACCATAACCTCTTGTCTGGTTGGAACCTTACCGACATGAGATTGTTTCGATTTTCCTTGGCCATGTCTGCAGGGAAATGGAATGACTCTCATCGGTTTTCTAGAGTCAACATGTCCAAGCATTCTGGGGGCTGGCTGTTGTCCATGAACAAATGTAAACGTGTAACCCAGGCTGGCCACTCCCCGTCCCTGAGCCGTATGTGCACCACTGATTCTTGGGGCTACTCCAGGCAGGAGAAAAGTGAACAAAACACATTCATACTAACACATTCGTGGCTCCAGCTGACATCCCTCTTCCACTTTTTAATTAAAGGGAGGGCGATATAAGCTAAAAGGGCCATCGTCCATTGAATCGTTTCAGAAATTGGTGGTAATGGGGTGGGGTGAGAAGTCTTGGGACCTGGAAGTCTTCTTCATCCCCGTAACGTACCCAAATTGGGCCAGTCCCATTTAGCGCACTCATTGTCAGCAAATATTTATTGTGCTAAATCCCAATCACTATGAAGAAGGGGAACTGAATTAAGCATGTTTTCTGCCTGGCGCTTTGTTATAATTATTTTATTTAATTTTCAAAAACGATCTTATGAATGGACAACTATTATCATCATTTTGGTTTTGCAGTTGGGGAAACTGAGGCTTAAGAAATCAAATAATCCGTCAAAGGATACAGAACTGCTAAGTAACTAAGTCAGAATATGAAAAGTGGGCCAATTACTTTTGTAATTTCTAGATTCTGCCATGCAGTAGGAGTTCAACAAATGTCCCCTGAGCTGAAATTTCATCCACTCACAAACTGAAGGCATATTATATATGCATTTAACTTGCAATTTCAAAAACACGTGCTGAGTAAACCAGCAACTAAGCCTCAGGGATTTACAGTGTGTAAGAAATGAGGAGACTATTCTTCACTGCCATGTCCAGCGGTGCCTCCAAGAAGTGGCTGCTTCTTGCTCAACATGCAGTTCTGATGCTTGAAGATTATCTTCCATCTTGGGTCCTAAGTGCAAACCATCTTCTTCACAGCGGTGCTCAAGTGAAGAAGTGGGGACCAGCTTCGATACTGGAGAGAATCTGGTTGGGTTGCTTTTATGGAGACATGGCCCCAGTAGGCCCAGGAATGGTCCAGAACTGCACCGTCCCACTTTCCCAGGTGACCACTGGGCGCCCAAAATGTGGCTAGTCCAGTAGGTGTAAAATACATGCTGGATTTTGAAGACTTAGCATAAAAAATGTAAAATATCTCATTAGTCATTTTTTACATCGATTACATGTTGAAATAATATTTTGGAGATACTGGGTTTAAAATGCGTTGTGAAAATTAACTTCACCTGTTTCTTTTTATGTTTTTAATGCAGCAAGCAGAATATTTAAAATTACATATGTGGCTTTCATTATGTTTCTATTGGACAGCAGTGGGCAATTTAGTGAGTTTTCAAGGAAAATATGACTATATGTGCTAACTTTATAACCTAACTCCCCCACCCCAGCTGAAAATGCAGCTCCACTGTAATCAGCAAAGCAGGTCCAGGGAACAGGTGTTGCGTTTTCACAAAGGAGAAATACGGTATTTTGGTGAGATGAGATTATTAAAGCAAGTTCTTGTAACCAGCAAGGATCGCACCGGGAATTGAATTCAGGTTTATCTGCATTCAACTCTGGGCTCTTTCCCTCACGGTTCATAAGAAAGAAACTCGAAGAGGAAAATGGGAGGAAATGTGGCTGTCACTGTGGCCACGTACACACCAAAGCCATAAGCCCACTAGATGAGAGTTTTCTTATCATTAATGTTCACTTAAACACAGAGGGCATAAAAATTCCAGTGAATTGAGGGCTCTGCTTAGTTGGTTGTCAATGAATCCACTTTTCGTGGAATATTCTAATTTTTTAATTCCACATAAAAGAAAGAGCTACTTTAAAAATGGCGACTTTCTTTATTGTTGAAGGAGCTTATGTCTATACTTTATCACCCCTGTATAAACCATGCTCTTTAATCACCGTCAGAGGGGACTGTGTTTTTGGTTTTGTTCCACAGGAGCATAGAGGTTAAGATGGGTTCTTAGCTGACTTCCATATAGCCCCTCACTACCGCCTGTCCAGGGTGTAGGTCTACACAGCATGAAGTGCAGCTGAGCTTTGGCAGCTGTTCACTTTCTGTGGTTATCAACCCAGTGGGTGACCGTTGTTTTTGCTTGTTTGCTTGTTGTTTTTAATCTTTAGTCAAATGTGAATAGAAAACAGGTTATTGTTCTATAACATTTTAGACTGAGATCTTGACCACTGCCAGAAGATCCTCGCCCGACAGTCCACTGCTGGTGCTCAATCCATTTTATTATCCACTGCTTCAGTGGAGAATTGTATACCCTGAGTTACACAAAACACTGGGACAGTAGAGCCAGGGGCCTTCTTCTTCTTCTTTCAAGATATCCACGATTTTGATTTTGGAACAATGGAAGTAAAAAGGCCAAAGAACTTGTTTGAGCATGAAAAGCTTAAGTCTTGGTATAATAAATGAGAGAAGGCTGTAGAAGGCTACCAGCTGGTGGCAGAGATGGGATCAGAACCCAGGGTTTCCTGCTTTCCAATCGCGGTTCCATTTCCAGAGGTGTTGGTGCTGCGTTGTCTGTTCAGAGCTAGGGCTGAATTGCAGGGATAAAGCCATTACCTTTGAATCCCCCCAAGGTGACTGCATGGAAGTCATGGCTGACCCTTTTGCATAGATCATTTAGTGACAAGTTACTAATGTGACATATGACTGAATGAAAAAAAGTGAGAAAAAAAGAAATCTGTATCTCCAGTCCTGCCCGACTTTCTCAGGCCCCAACGGACACCTCCAACTGACTGACATTCTTCTTTGAAGGCATGGCAACCTGGATGGCAACCCCTATTAGCATTTAGTGTGTGCCGGATATTGCTTCACATGTATGAACTCATTTAATTCTCACAAAGACCCCATGAAGGGGTCGCTATCATTATCTCCACTTGACAGATGGGGAAACTGAGTCCTAGAGAAATGAAGAAAATTGCCCAGATTGACACAGCTAGGTAAGGATCCAAACCAGAATCACGCACGCAGGTAGAGACCAGCTTTGGAGTCTCCTTTTGGCCACTCCAGGAAGCCCTCAAAGGGATCAGATCCAGAACTGAGCACCTGTCTTCATCCTCAGTCAGCCCTTCCTCTAACCACCTATTTCTCTGAATGGTTTTGCCATTCTCCTTGTTCAGGGGGTGGGTGGTGGGTGACACCTCCTCACACCTACAGGTACTCAAAACGTTGCAAGTCTTGTAGAGGTTCCCCCTTGGAGCTTTCCAATTCTCCCTGCGCCTGTCACCAAGAGCTCGGGTGCTGGCTACAGCTTTGGATTGTAGAGTATTGAGGGGAGGGGTGCAGGGGGAACCCAGTGGAGGGATGACACCCCAACCCCAGTGAGAGCCTCCCGTGCGACCTTCCAGCTATCTGTCGCCTCCACTCCAATCCTTTCCATCCCAGGCAGAGCACCGGCCTCCGGAGGAGCTGCCATAGCACTTATGTAAATACACGCTGTGGGCCCCACCCCAGCCCTGCATGAGCGAAACCCTGCCATGCTGGGAATCTCCGTTTCTAACAAATTCCCCAGGTGTCCGGGCAGCCCGGTTTGGGGGTCACTTCTCACTTACTCTTCCTAAATGTATCCCCGCAGGCCCAGCCTGCCCTGCACAAGCACCGTCAGGATTAACAAACAGGCTCCTTTTTTTTTTTTTATTCCAAGGTATTGTGAGGCTACAAACATTCTAGTTACACTTTATGTCTTTGCCTCACCCAAATGTGGGTTAAAGGCGTGCCCTTCCCTCCCTTTAGTGCTCCCCGTGTCCTTTAGTTGTAGGTTTGGCCCCCCACCCCGTCCCCCTAATCCCTAGAGAGTATTTCTGCCATATGATCACCCTAGTGTTGATCAGTTAGTACCAATTTGATGGTGAGTACAAGTGGAGCCCATTCTTCCTATCTTGTGGTGCCTCACTTTGCATAATGGGCCTAAGTTTAATCCAGAAAAGTATACGAGGTGCTAGATCACTGTTGTTTCTTATGATTGAATAATATTCCATTGCAAACATATACCAAATTTTAGTAATCCACTCATGGATTGACGGGCACTTGGGTTGTTTCCACATCCTTGCAATAGTGAATTGTGCTGCCATAAACATTCGGGTGCAGATATCTTTATAGTAGAATGTTTTGTGCTCTTTTGGGTAGATACCTAATAGTGCTATTGCTGAAGTGTCTTTTTTTACTATAAATTCAGTAAACATGAAGGCTTAAACATGAAAAAAAACAAAAAAACCAAAAACAAACAAAAACAAACAAACAAACAAACAGGCTCCCATCCGTGCCTGCCCCAAGCCCTCTTCTCTTGGCCTGGGCAACTTCCCCAAAGCCATTTCCAGCTGCTGTCTACTTGTGCCTTTTATGCCAGCTGCTCCAAATGGTACCCGTGGTGACGGTGGTGGTCGGGGGGGGGGTGTCCCAGGACACTTGTCAGCAGTCCCCAGTGTTCAGCAGCTGACTGGGGGCCTTCGCTGAGCGTGGGAATGTCCAAGCAGAGACTTCGTGAATGAGCCGGGAGGACACCCCTCTGCTCAGACTGAACGATGCTGGGAGCTCGAGGACCTGGGAGCGCATGTGCCGAGCAGAACCCTTTCTGAAGTGGTGTTTAGACGTTGGTTTTGATGACTGTGTTGTTTTTGCTCAGGGATCAACTCTCTAAGTGGAAGAAAGAGTTTGTTTTAAATTCTGTTACCGCAAAATCGAGGAGGGTTATGTTTACAGGCTCAGAGTCTCCAGCAGGCAGAATTCCTCACTGTGAAGTCCTGCTTCTCACGCCTCATATCCTGGACTCGTCTCTGCAGGGGACATGTGCTGTCCCTCATACTGCCCCAGGGGCAGAGGTGAGACTCTGGTTCCTTGATGGTTCCTACCGACCGTTCTTTTTTTTTTTTTTTTTTGAGACAGAGTCTCACTGTGTTGCCCAGGCTAGAGTGCCATGGAGTCAGCCTAGCTCACAGCAACCTCAAACTCCTGGGCTCAGGCAAGCCTTCTGCCTTAGCCTCCCGAGTAGCTGGGACTACAGGCATGCGCCACCATTCCCGGCTAATTTTTTCTATATATTTTTAGTTGTCCAATTAATTTCTTTCTAATTTT
>CAUYSK010105974.1:0-11248 GCA_963575035.1 Avahi laniger
CTTGTATACTCCTGGATAGAGCTGGAACGCATTCTACTAAGTGAGGTATCCCAAGAATAGAAAGACAAGCACCACATGTACTCACCATCAAATTGGTATTAACTGATCAACACATAAGTGCACATATAAGAATAACATCTATTGAATGTTGGGCAGGGGGGAGGGGGGAAGGGGGAGGAGAGAGGAGGGGACGGGTATATGCATACACAAAGAGTGCAATGCGCACCACCTGAAGAATGGACATATTTGAAACTTGGACTTGGGGGGGGAGGGAGGGCAAGGGCAACATACATAACCTAAACATCTGTACCCCCATAATATGCTGAAATAAAAAAAAATTTGGTGGAAAACAGAACTTTACAGATTTAAGAAGTTCTGTGAACCAAAGTGGGATAAAGGCAAAAAAATTACACCTGGGCATAAAATGGGGATGGTTAATGGGTGCAAAAAAAATTACACCTAGGCATATCATAGTCAAACTGCTGAAACCAAAAGTAAAGAGAAAACCTTGAAAGCATTCAGAGAAAAAGAACACATTATATATAGAAAAGCAATGATACATGAGACCACTGACTTCTCATCGGAAACAATAGAAGCTAGAAGACAGTGGAATGCCATCTTTAAGGAGCTAGAAGAAAAAAAAAAAACCTGTCAACCAAGAATTCTCTCTCTAATAAAAATATCCTGTAATATTCAAGGTAAAATAAAGACATTTCCAAATACATGAAAGCTAAGAAAATTTGTCCCTCACACATTTGCACTTCTAAAAATGTTAAAGGAAGTTCTTTAGACTGAAGGGAAATGATGCTACGAGATGGGAACTTGGATTTTTTATGAAAGAATGAAAAGCATCAGAAATGTTAAATATGTGGATAAATAGGAAGTACTATTTTTTCCTCTTAATCTTTACAATATGACTATTTAAAGCTAAAATTAATAACATTGTGCTGTGAGGTTTATAGTGTATGTAGTTGTGATACATAGGACAACTATAGTATAAAGGTTGGAGGGTGGGAAATAGGCCAAAATGGTTCCAGGCATCACACATTTTGTGTGAAATAGTATATAACTCTAAGAAGACTGTGGAAAATTAAAGATGTATATTATAGACTCAAGAGATCGGAAAAATAGACAAATAAATAATCTTATTTGAAGATTTTAACACTCCTCTTTCAGAAATGAGACAACTAGCCAAAAATTAGTAAAGCCATAGATCTCAACAACATTGTCAGCTACCTTGATCTAATTGACATATATAAAACAGTACACCCAACAACTGCAGAACATACATACTTTTCAACTATGTACTCACTGCACATTCACCAAGAAAATAGATCTTAATAAATTTAAAAGGACTGAAATCACAAACTGTATTCTCTGACTATAGTGGAATGGAATTAAAAATCAATAACAATAAGTTAACTAGATATTCTGCTCATGCCCCCAAGTATCTGGAAATTAAAAACATAAATAACCAGTAGATCAAAGAAGTCACAAGGGAAATTAGGACTGAATTATAATGAAAAAGAAACATCAAAATTTATGAGATATAGTTAAAGCATGCTTAGAGGAATACTTATAGCTTTAAATACTTATAATTATTATAGAAAAGAAGAACGAAATCAGTCACTAAAGTTTCACCTAAGAGGCCAGAAAAAGAGTAAATTAAGTCCAAAGTAAACAGAAGGAAGAAAATAATAAAGAGAAGAAATCAATAACATTGAAAACTGACAAACAATAGAGAAAATTATGCAAGCCAGAAATTGGTTCTTTGAAAATATTTTTTTAAAAAAACAGATAACCAAGAAAAAGAGAATACAAAATTAGCAATATCAAAAATGAGAAGAAAATATAACTATAGATCCTACAGATACTAAAAGAATAACAAGGAAATGTTACAGACAATTTGATGCCAATAAATTTGACAACTTAAAGTGGACAAATTCTTTGAAAAATACAATTTGCCAAAACTAATACAAAATGAAATTTTTTTAAAAAATCAGAATGGCTTATATCTATTAAAGAAATTGAAATTATTATCAAAAGAAAACTCCAGGCCCAAAGGGTATCACAGGTGAATTGTATCAAACATATAAAAAGAAAATGAAATTAATCTCACCTAACTCTTTCAGAAAATAAAGGGGGAAGGAATGCTACCAAACTCTGATACCAAAACCTAATGAAGACATTCAAGAAAAAGAAAATTATAGGCCCAAATTACGCACATAGATGCATAAATTCTTAATAAACTAGACAGATAAAGTAAAAAATTTTTAAAAATCCTTACCAAACTATTGGTAATTGGATCCAGCAATACATAAAACAGAAAATATGGTATAACCAAGCAGGATTTATCTCAGGAGTGGAATCAATGTAATTCACCAAATTAATAGAATAAATGAGGAAAAAATATATAATTTCAATAGCTGCAGAAAAAATATTTGAAAAAGTTCTGTATTCATTTATGATTTCAAAAACTCATAGCAACCTAGCACTTTGGGAGGACAAGGATGGAGGATCGCTTGAGGCCATGAATTTGAGACCAGCCTGAGCAAGAGCAAGACACCAGCTCTACAAAAAAATAGAAAAATTAACCAGGCATGGTGGTATGTACCTGTAGTCTCAGCTACTTGGGAGGCTGAAGCACGAGGATTACTTCAGCCCAGGAGTTTGAGGTTGCAGTGAGCTATAATGACACTACTGTACTCTAGCTTGGGCAACAGAGTGAGACCCTGTCTCAGAACAAACAAACAAACAAACAAAAAACCTTTAGCAAATTTGGAATAGAAAGAAACTTCTTGGGCTCTATGGAAAACCTATAGTTAAAAATCATAATTTATGACAAAATATTCTTCTAAGATTGGGAACAAGTCAAGGATGTCCACTGTCATCCCTTCTATTCCATTGTACTAGCAATTCCAGCTATGCAATAAAGCAAGAGAAAAAATCAAAGGCATAAAGATTGGAAAGGGGCCGGGCGCGGTTGGCTCACGCCTGTTATCCTAGCTCTCTGGGAGGCCGAGGCAGGTGGATTGATTGAGCTCAGGAGTTCAAAACCAGCCTGAGCAAGAGCAAGACCCCGTCTCTAGTAAAAATAGAAAGAAATTAATTGGACAACTAAAAATATATAGAAAAAACTAGCCGGACATGGTGGCACATGCCTGTAGTCCCAGCTACTCGGGAGGCTGAGGCAGGAGGATCCCTTGAGCCCAGGAGTTTAAGGTTGCTGTGAGCTTAGATGACACCACGGCACTCTAGCCCGGGAAACAAAGTGTGACTCTGTCTCAAAAAAAAAAAAAAAAAAGATTGGAAAGGAAGACATGAAATCATCTCATTTTGCAGATGACATGATTACTTACATCGAAAATCCTAAGGAATTGACCAAACTACTAAAATCAATAAGGTAATCTAATAAGATCTCAGTATACAAGGTCAATATGCAAAAATCAATTACATCTTTATATACTAGCTATAAACAATTAAAATATTTAAATTTCACTTGTAATAGCATGATAAAACATATAATATTTAGAAATAAATTTAACAAAAAACATGTAAGACCTGTATATCAAAACTACAAAACATTGCTAAGGGAAATTGAAGAAGACCTAAATAACAGGAGAGAAGTATCATGCTCATGGATTGAAAAACTCATTGTTAAAACTCAAACTGATCAATGCAATTCTAATCATAATCCCTCTGGGGTTTTAAAAAATAAATAAACATTCTTATTTTAAAATTTATATGAGAATATAAAGGATCTAAAGTATCCAAAGAGACATTAAAAACGAGAACAAAGTTGAGGGTGTATACTACCTGACTTCACAGCTTTCCTATACAGCATCAAGACATTATGGTACTGATGTCATGATAGACAGTATAGCACTGGAGCAGAATAAAGAACTGAAAAATAAACCTGTACTTTTAAAGTCATTTGATTTTTGACAAAGGCTCTGAAGCAATCCAATGGAGAAAGAAAAGTCTTTTCAACAAATGATGCTGGAACAACTGCATATCCATATGGAAAATAATGAAGCTCAAATTCCACCTCACACTTAGAAGAAGAAAATTTACTCAATATGGATCATAGAGTGAAACACGAAAGCCAAAACTGTGAAACTTATAGAAGAAAACAAGTGAATATTGTCACAAATTGGGGGTGATAAAGTTTTCTTAAATAAGAAAGCAATATCCATTTAAAAATTGATACAGTAAACTTCAAAATTTAAAACTTCTGGATATCAAGACACTATTAAATAAAGAAAACGAAGAAGCAAGTCACAGACTAGAAGAAGATATTACCAAAATATATATCTGACAAAGGATCAATATCAGTAATCTACAAAGAACTCCTAAAACAATAAAAATACACGCAAACTAATAAAAATGAGCAAAAAACTTGAGCAAGGATGATCATACCCCCATCTAATCATGAGAAAAACAAATCCCAATTGAGGGACAGAATACCCAACCAGTACTCCTCAAAACTGTCAAGGTCATCAAAACAAGGAAAGTCTGAGAAACTATCCCAACCCAGAGGAGCCTAAGGGGACATGGTGGCTAAATGTAATGGGAGATCCTGGATGGCGTCTTGAAACGAAAAAAGGACATTAGATGAAAACTAAGGAAATCTGAATACTTAGTAATAATGTATCAATATTTGTTCATTAATTATAACAAACTTGTCATACCCATGTGTTAATAATAGGGTAAATTGGGTGTGGGTGTATGGGAACTCTGTATTAGCTGCGCAATTTTTCTGTAAATTTAAAACTATTCTAAAATTTAAAAGTTTCTTATTAAAAAAGAAATATCATTGTAGTTTTATTCATAATAGCCCAAACTGGAAATAGTCTAGGTGTCCATCAACAGAAGAATGGATAAACTGGGATAGTCATGTGATGGAATACTACTAAGCAATCGAAAAGAATGAACAACTGATAAACACCACAGAATGGATGTATCTCAAAACATTACGTTGAGTGAAAGAAGCCTCTGGCAAAAGACTTTATACCATATGTCTGTGTGATTCCATTTTTATAAAATTCTAAAATAGGCTAAACTCGACTATAGTGGAAAGAAATCAAAATAGTGGTTGTCTCTGGAGTATGTGGGTGGGGCTTGACTAGGAAGAGACATGAGGGAACTTTTCTGGGATCACGGTGATGTTCTGTATCTTGATAGGGGGTTGCATTACACAAGGATGTGCATTTTTTAAAACTCACTGAATGGTACACTTAAGATCTGTGCTTTCACAGTATATAAATTTTGCCTTAAATCTTATAAATGAATATTGAATTCTAGTTAATAATATGCATGTGGAAGTGTTAGGAGTGAAGTATACTGTTCTCTGCAGCTTATTTGAAATGCATCAAAAAATTCAAATGGATTGATGGACGGATTGAATGATTAATAGATAGGAAAGGTACATGATAAGGCAAAAATGCAAAATGTTAATTGTAGAATCTGATTGTGGGTATTGGGTGTTCACTGTGCAGTTCTTTCAACTTTTCTTGCTATATGTTTGAAAATGTTCACAATAAAATATTGGGGGGAAGAATAAATGGTATCTGAAATTCTAATGGGACCCACTTTTTGCTTATTGTTCATGGTATAGGTATTAATAGATCTCTGACAGAATGTTCTTAGAGTAGCATTGCTGCATCAGTAATTTCTTTCATCCTCCATGAGCCACTTTTAGAAAGAGTATAGGGGAAGATTGGTCCTGCTCTGAAAGAGGAATTTTGCTAAGTTTTCCAAAATGATATCCTTATTAAATTTGGAATGCTCAAATCTGTAGAAATGTACCCAAAGTAGCTAATATTTATAAACTCTTTCTTTTCAGATATACAACCAAATGTAGACCTGAAAAACACTCAGGAGCAGTCTGTGCCCACAGGTAACGTGAAGTCTTTCCTCTCTATAAATATACCTTTACTAAAAATACCAAAGAAAGGAATGTACTTATTCTGATTGTATTAAAAATGCTATGGAAATGTGTTTCTTTAAAATGTGATTGTCTCTTGCCAATTAAAAAAAATACTTATCCATTTTAGATCATGTAAGTTCTTTAGCATCACAGGGCCAAACTATATTCTACCTAATGATCACTGGGTTTTTTCCTTTTTTTAATTTTTAAACTGATTGGTTTGGATAAAGACAGTTTTTGTCAAATAATAGAGTAGTTTGTATTTGAAAGACTTGTGCTGTTTGCTCTAGAAAAGTGGTCAGCAAACTTTTTTGTAAAGAGCCAGCTAGTAAATATTTTAGATTTTGCCGGCCACATATGGTCTCTGTTGCATGTTCTTCTTTGTATTTTTTATTACCCTTTAAAAATTTTAAAACTATTTCTACTCCTGGGCCCGTACAGAAATAGGCTATGGTCAGACTTGGCCCTCAGGCCATAGTTTGCTGACTCATCCTCTAGAATATACAGTAAACATTGAAAATAATTTTATTTCCTAAAAATAACTTCTATATTTTCTCATTAACTCACTTTGTTTGAATCAAAACTTATGTTATATTATAAAATTTATCACTTAAGTGCCTTTTTGTGTTACAGTGAGTTGTAACCTCATATTTTAATTGAATTTAAATCTCATATTAATTTTTCAGGTGTGCACTATATTTTAGTCATTTCAGGCTTGAGAAAAGTGGACCACTGTTTAGATCAGTATCTTAGAATTCATAGTATATGCATTATAATATGCAGAAATTAGAAACTTTAGATATTCATAAATCAAAAAATGGGTCCCTGGTGACCACATTTACAAGGCCTCTTAGTGATGGATTTTATGAAACGTGTTTCCATTTCAGTCCTGCCTTCCAGCAAATGTCCTGTTGCATGTGTTCGGTCATGGCTGCTGCTGAAAGGAATGTCACTGCAGGGTTCCTAGTCACCCCCTACTTTAGCCCCGCTTAAATGCTCCAGGATTCAGTGCCTTTGACTATTTGTTGCATTAATAAGTACTCAGTAAATATTCTATTTAATACAGGGACGATATTAGATAGAAAATGGGTGAATTTTCAGTTCATTTCTTCTGCTATCATTTTTTGTTAAGCTGCTAAGCTTATATGTGAGAATAATTCCAGCTACATTGTTCCTTTTTTTCTTACTTCCAGTATTATCAGTATTTATTATACAAAATTTTATTTTCCTTAAACTTGATTTTTAACAACTTTGCTGTTTATTTAAGCATGCTTTTATTATATGTGCTCACTTTCACTTATAAACTCCCTTAACACTTTGTATTTCTTTTAAGCCCTTGTCTGAGTCTACCTTGCATTATAACTGTAGCTTCTCTTAAGCATATCTGCAAAGTCTGGGCTCCTTGAGGAGAGGCATAATACTGACTTATTCATATCTGTAGCCTTGTCAACATTTAGTAAATGTTCAAAGAAATAAAGTAACTTGGAGTCCAATATGTTTTCCACAGAATCCCATTTATAATGTGAACAGAAGGGGAAAATAGAATTTGGCATACAGAAGCTTACAGCCTTCCTCTTAGGAGAGCACCTTTCCCAAATTTGGTCATGCCAGCGTTTTGGGGCTCAATATTTCTCATCATTACATATTAATACTTCTTGGTCATCAATATCAATGCAATCCTGCTGAATATCATGAGTATAACAATGGAGAGGGAAATTTTGTCCAGAAGGAACATGAGTGCATTTTATTATTATAACTCAGGTGAGAGTTTTATTTAAGAAAGTTGTATATAATGGAAGGGTGTGTGAACCCTGGGCATATTTCTAAACTTCAAGAGTTTTTATATATATACCTTTTGGGTATATGTGAAGGGGGATACTGTCTGTCACTAAAGGGTTACATGAGGCTGAAAATTAAATGGGGGTCTACTTAATACATATTTATAAAAATCCTTTAAAGTTGATTGCAGGCTGGGCGCGGTGGCTCATACCTGTAATCCTAGCACTCTGAGAGGCCGAAGTGGGAGGATCACTTGAGCTCAGGAGTTCAAGACCAGCCTGAGCAAGAGTGAGACCCCGTCTCTACTAAAAATAGAAAAAAAAAATTAGCCAGGCAATTGAAAATAGAAAAAATTAGCCAAGCGTGATGGCACGCACCTGTAGTCCCAGCTACTGGAGAGGCTGAGGCAAGAGGATCGTTTGAGCCCAGGAGTTTGAGGTTGCTGTGAGCTAGGCTGACGCCACAGCACTCTAGCCTAGGCAACAGAGCAAGACTCTGTCTTAAAAAACAAAAACAAAACAAAAAAACTTGGTTGCATACTTAAAACTCTTTTTGTCTTTTAGAAAGTCCAACAGTTTTGAATGACTACAATTTAACCAAACCTCATGAAATAGAAAATGTGGACAGTGCAGAAGGCCCAACCAATGAAGATGAAGACATAGGAGGTGAGCCATAGTGTACAGACTAGGCACTGATGGTTACAGATATGGTTAAGGCTAAGAATGAAGAAGAAATCTGCTATCCAAAGAAAACTTGCATTTGTGGGTTTGGATTTAGTTAGGAGTGATTAAGTTTTGTTCATTTCACAAATTTAATAGTTACAGGATATCAGCA
This sequence comes from Avahi laniger, assembly GCA_963575035.1. NCBI lineage: Eukaryota > Metazoa > Chordata > Mammalia > Primates > Indriidae > Avahi > Avahi laniger. The sequence continues at coordinate 8,543 of CAUYSK010105974.1, forward strand.
AATTTTGACAATTTAAGCTGATTATTTAGCATTGAAGTTATATTAACTTTGTTTAAAAAAATAATGTTTATTTTACTCTTTTACATTATAAAAGTAATTCGTGTTTATCATAGAAATTTGTCCGGAGTGTTTTCTGTTATTCAGACAATCACTAGGTATCCAACAATTCAATTCAATTCAATTCTGATACTAACTCCCAGTGTTAGGGCAGACCCCACAAGTGAGGGGCTCAGTTGCACAATACTGCTCCCAGTTCAGACACCAGTCTCAAGGTTACCAGGTCCCCAGGTTACCTGCACGTCTGTCTGACTTGGCTACAAAGTCAGGGATTCCCACAATCCCCCCTCAGGTCAATAATTTGCCAGGATGACTCACAGGACTTGTTATTCCTTTACTCTCAGCTACTATTCCTCCTTCTCTCTATTTATACCAAACTTTGCAAGGAACATTAGGTTTGGCCACTGTGCTGGTCAAGATTGCAAGCAGCAATACTAATCTAGCAAGTATCTCTCCCTCAGTCCACTCCCATAATATATGTAGGATAGGGTTACATAAGTACCAAACTAACGGCTGTTTCTACCACTAGGCAATATAGCTGCATTCACTGTTAACCCCAATTTTGCCAGACGGGGTGAAGGCACAACCTGCCTAATCAGGCCTTTAGGAATTCTGACATAAAGGTTTAAAGCTGTAGTTACAGTTTCTTGCTTAGGAATCATCTCTATTTCTAGCACATACAGTTGCAACCCTGGTCCTGCAACCACTGCATCTAACAAGAAAGAGAAGGTTGACATGATGTGTAGAAGGAAAAGAAGGGTGGTCCTCATAGCAGCATCCTCTTCCTTGGGAAGAATTGTGTAGTCATACCAGCATCCTCCCCCACTCCTTCCTCCCTAGATCAGCCAGAAACACAGAGGAATCTACCTAGTGGGGACACTCCCTTAGCTCATGTTGAGTGTGAGCACACACTAGTGAAAATGTGTAAACTGGCCTATCATGCCTGTGCCGCACCCTGTTTTAGACAACTAATGTTTCAATTGTCTACTGCAATTCTCTATCGAACTATTAATCTGAAGAGGATATCTGCCCATTGTTTGACATGGGCTGTAAATAAAGAGTGTCCCTTGGTCTGAAGAAATGTGACTTGGCATCTGCATTTGTGCAATATCTTCTGTTGTGGTTCTTTCATGCTACTCTGACCATTTGCATCTCCCACCAGCTAAGCAAAGCTCAGTGCAGAGTCAGTGTTTCTGCTTGTCAAAACCCATTTGTAGCCCCCCGAGCATTGCATTGGTTCCTCAATGCAATCCACTTGCCAGCGATGTACAGGGCCTCTTCCCTCTGCCCCACCACACACCCAGGAATCTTCCCCATAGCCATCTGCAGTCTCTGTCTCTCTTGTTGACAGACAGATGGTTTGTTGACATTTTGTGCCTAAGAGGGTGCGAGAGGAATATGTCCAAATTCAGCCCTTTTTCTGCATGACTGCAGCATCCCCCGCCTTGTCTACTCATTTCACAGACCCAGGCAGCCACTTGAAGCAAGCATATCGTGATAGCCACCCATTGGTTCCAATCACCTTCTGAATCTGGAAGGGAGTTCTTTTGCAGGGCATCTGCATGTCCTACTTTAATGCATACCTCAGATTCTTATCGTGGTTTCCATGGCTGTGTCCCATATGGGAATCCCTTTAATGGGTCAAGTTTCCATTGCCATTCCTGCCATTGGCCATCACCCATGACTCAGTAGAAGCTGAAACATAAGGGCATGATCATTGTTCAATTCTTCTATCATCACTAGGAGAACAGCAGATAATTCAGCCCTCTGACCTGATTTGCTTTTACCTTCTTCAACAACAGTGGTAGTTTTCCAAACAGGGTGTTGTCCATTTACCTTAGCACTGCCATGCACAAACTAAGCAGCTATTTGTTGGTCAAAGGCTGCTTCGCAGGTTACTGTCCAAGTGATGATATAATAGAACCCAGAAGCTCCTCACACAGTTCCAAAGTCAGTCCTAAGGGCTAAGAGGCTCCATCCTTGTGAATATCTCACCTGTGTATTCCCCAGGTGGGATGATCCAGCATAAACCATTTCTGTTTTATTACAGAACTATTCTGGGGATTGCCTTCCCCATTGGAGCATTTCTCTGACCCACCCAAGATATCATTGGTATTTTAGGTTTTAAGATCATTTTTTGTCCTTCAATGTTCAATGGCAGGCTAGTAATTTCCCCTTAATTGGAAATTCTCTAGTCCAAGGCCCCCAGTTTTAGTCAGAAGCACTTACAGGCCTTTGCCTTAAGCCCTAGTCTACACCCCACGTAGAGTTATCACAGAGAATTTGCCCATACCACACTCCAGCTTCTCTTCTTCACTGTGTGGACTCAGACAATCTTACTCATTCCTGTTTAGCATGTCTAATGAATATTGCTTGAAGGGCGGATTTTCATGCCTTCTGTTCTATAGAATCAATTCCCCAGACAGACACGATGTCCATCTTCAGAATACATTTGGGTAAAAGAAACACAACCAGGCCGGGCGAGGTGGCTCACGCCTGTAATCCTAGCACTCTGGGAGGCCGAGGCGAGCGAATTGTTTGAGCTCAGGAGTTCGAGACCAGCCTGAGCAAGAGTGAGACCCCGTCTCTACCAAAAATAGAAAGAAATTAATTGGACAGCTAAAAATATATAGAAAAAATTAGCCGGGC
>CAUYSK010105975.1:0-28844 GCA_963575035.1 Avahi laniger
AGTGGGGATAGTGACTTCACAGGGTTCTTGGAAGGATTATGGAAATTATTCAGCCTTAAAAAGGAAGGTAATTCTGACACATGCTACAGCATGGTTGAACCTTGAGGACATTATGCTAAGTGAAGTAAACCAGTCACAAAAAGACAAATATTGCATGATTCCATTTACTTGAGGTCTGTAAAGGAGTTTCATTTACAGAAACAGAAAGTTGAATGGTGGTTACCAGGGGCGGTGGGGCGCAGGGGAGGGCAGAAGGGGACTTGTGCAACGGATGTAGAGTTTTAGATTTGCCAGATGAAAAGGTTGTAGCGATCGCAACAATGTGAATATACTTAACGCTACTGAGCTGTCCACTTTCAAATGGTTAAGATGGTAAATTTCATGTTATGTGTTTTTTTTTAACCACAAGAAAAACATCAATGTAATAAATACATCAAAAAGCTAAGATAAATTCACAGACAGAGGAATAGATAGATGGACAGACAGGTGATAAAGAAAGTACAGTGAAATGTTAATCGTATTCATAGAATCTAGGTAGTGGGAGCATGATGTTTACTATAAAAGTCTTTCAACTTTTCTGTGTATTTGAATATTTTCACAATAAAATGTTGGCAAAGAATGAAAAAACTCAATGTAGTAATTACTGTTTATATACATGCACCCTACATATGATACCTATACTATATATATGTAGCTAACATTTGTAATTATAATTCATTTTTCTTAGAAAGAATTAAAATTCTCCGCAAGAGTAAAATATTGCAAAAATAAAAGTAGGACTCTTCATTATGTTCATTTGCTCAACAATTTGTCATCGGATAACACACACACACACACACACACACACACACGTCGGTTTTTAGAAAATCGGTTGGCATAGAATGGCTCTTTAGTGAATAGCAACTAACCTCTGCTCGGCCCTCTGCAATCCCAGTCCTGCTCCCAGAGCTGACTGCATTGAATCGCCTCTGTTTTCTGTTTCTGGTGGTTATTTCCCTCTCTTTAACTAAAATGTTTATATCACTGTTTCTCATTTCGTCAACTCCAGACATTGTCTGTTGATATCCTGCCCTGCCGTCCACACACCATCCTCGCCATCCACTCCCCCCCTCTCCTCCTCTCCTTCCTCCCTGCTAAATATACCACCCTGGGTTCTGCCACCAGTTCTCTCTGCAACTTCCGATGCACACCTGGAACCCAGTTTTTTTGTGCTGTCAATCATCCCTACTCTCTCTTGACTCTCTGTTTGTAGCTGGGGATTTTGCTATTTCCAGCCTCCCCACACATCTCTTCCCACTCACCTTCCGCCCCTCAGACTGTTCTCCGGGCCGTCACTTTTATATTGTTACATTGATTTGAATGCGTCAGAGCAAAAAAACCAAAAACCCTATAATGACTCCCTGTTGAAAAATCTTGCTGCAACCCGGTGAGCAAGCACTGCAGGCCCCTTATAAACACCTGGGCAGTTGGGTACTGGTCATGGTTGCCAACACTAAGCTTAAAAAACAGGAACCTCGATGTGGTCTCTTTAACCCTGGGAGGCACATAGCCAGTTTGTCATGATCCCAGGTGAGAACAAAGACAACAGGCATTTCACATACTTCTTTTTCTTTGTTATTAAAAAAAAAAAAAGAAGGTACCATATCTACTCTGCATCCTTTCAGAGTCTGAAAGGCCTGTACAACTGCATTAGATTTTTAAAAATGAAATTAAAGAAATTAATGCAAGACAGAACCATAATGGACTATTAGAGGGAAATTGGGCATATTTAGGGGATGTCCTTGGTGTTGTCAATTTGGCTGAGCTGTCCCCACACTGTTCCTCTGTGTCTCTATCGGAGACATTGCAATGACCTGGAGGGACCACAGGCCTCAGCCCTGCAGCCCATTCCTCCGGAAGCTGCGGCCTTTTATATCCGGCCACATGTCTGAGCTACACACAGGCTTGATGCCTTTCCTGAATTATGTAACTACAATCCAGGGATTCGAGGGTTTTATTTACCTTTGTGGTCTCCTTGCCCCCATTCCCATTCCCTTATTGTCACTGTACTAGAATTCAGGTCTTCTGAAATGCAGGAGAGTACACGCTACAGCCTTTCTCGAAGACGTCCAACCCAACCACTGATCTGGTAGCTATTTTCTCAGAAGCTGATTGTTCCTGAAGGGCCCTGACATGCCCTGGACGATCTCTGTGCCTGCTTCCCCCAGGACACTGCAGACGGCCTTGTCCCAGGATTTTGTATAATGCTTTAGGAGTGTGACAGCCTCAAATCGCTCTCTGACACGGTAAATGAAGTAGAGAGCCCCTGCCTTTTTTCTTATTTCCCCACGAGAGAAAGCACAAGTTCAGAGCCATCCCATGCCCTCCTTTGGAGTGCGACAGTTGCCGCCATTGAGTCATGGAGCTCTGTTAATTCCAGATCCACAGTCCTAGCGGAGTAATGGCACCACAGTGATGTCCACCTTCTAATCCCCAGAAAGCAACTTTACAAATATGACTAATTTTGAGGACCTTCAGATGGGGAGATTATTCTAGATTATCCAGGTAACCCAGTCCAATCCCATGAATCCTTACCATGGGAGACAACTTTCCCAGCTACGGAGAGAGGGAGCCATGACAGTGGTTGTGACACTGACGCAGCGTGAGAAGGACTGGACCTGCCATCACTGGCTTTGGCGATGGAGGAAGGGGCCGTGAGCCGAGGAATGTGAGTGGCTTTCAGAAGCTGGAAGAGACAAGGAAACGGTTTCTCCCCTACCTCCGCAAAGGAAGTCAGTCCTGCCAACACCTTGATTTTAGCCCAGTAGAACCCACTGCAGACGCCTGGCTACAGAACATAAATAATAATAGTGTGCCGTTTTTAGACACTAAGTTTGTCGTAAGTTGTTAAAATAGTATTAGACAACTAATACACTGCCCTCGTCCAGATTAGCAGGCCCCCAAAAGATATAAAAGCAACCAGTTCCTCGTAACTACTAGACACTTGAGAGTTGTTTATATATTATGTATGGAGAAATCTCAGCTACCTGGGACTCAGCAAAATACGTCATGATGATACCTGAGGTTTTATATAGCTAAGGATTTACCTGTTTAAGACCCAAAACATTTGTTTTAAACATTTTGTTAGATGAACATTTTTAACCTTTAAGAAGATTAAATCTTTTCTAAATCAGATAGATATAATATGTATATTATATCTCCATATATATAACATGTATCTCCATATATATCATATATACTTCCATATATATCTCCGTATATATGGATTATGTATATTCATATATATATATTCCTCTCTGCTTAAACAGAATACATTAAACTTTATTTAACATTTCTGTGATATGTGGGAGAACTTCTTATTTTGGGCATTAATTATTTTCCAATACTACAGCATTGCTTTTGGGGATCGCTGACTATCAGAAAACTACCATATGTTGCAGGTTTTCTGGAAAGTTCCCAATTTTAAATATTCTGTCTTGCTTTCCTTATTCTTGTCAGACCACCTTTCCTCATTTTTCGCTAGGCGCCATGGTCCTTACACCTGTAAGGCTACCTGTCCTCACAATAAATGTTCTCAGACTACCATCTAACAGGAAACCCTAAGCATGTGTTTGCTTTGAATACATTTAAAAGAAATAAAAATACTTTGCAGCTTCCTGTTTCTTGCTTTTTAACCCTAATACATAATTTTCTGTGCACATTTTTCAGTTAGTCAACTCCTGGGCTGCTGGCATGGCAATACTAGGTGTCTGAGAAGTCAATTGACTCTGGCGTCGAGCAGATCTGTAGTAGCTGGGCAGAGACGATAACTTGGAATCCCTTAGTTCCTGTTCTTTGACCTGGTGGACCTACTACCCAGCTTTCAACTTAAGTAATACACCCTGCATCTCTCTCAAGGAACCCTTTAAGCCAGACTGCAGACACCAATCAAACAAGCTAGCATGATTACCATCGCCCTCCTCAAAATATTGCTTCCTTTCTAAGCCTGGTGATCTAAACCAACGTAGGCCTCCAAACTCTAACCACAGCCATCTTCAAAAGGAGTGTCACGAGTTCCATTTCTGAGCGGTCTGGTTGCAGCTGCTGAGATCACCTCCTGCTCAGATGACTGAAACAGGAGGCTCCTTTCCAGGGGGTGAGGTGGCTGGAACCAGTTTTATACAAGCTTGTTGGCTTCAAGCTTCAGACTTACTTGATTAACTGAGACACCCCCGTGGTTGCTAATCGCACTTAATGCAAAGAGGTGTCAACAAGCCTGTGGGTACAGAGCTGGTCTCTTCTGAGTTTACCTAGCTTGGTCTCGAGGGAGGGGTGAATGTGTGTGCATGTGCACATATTTCTGTGTATGTGTGAGTGCGTGGCTGTGTGAGCTGCATGTGATTGTGTATGTGGGACTGTGCGTGCTTGTGGATGATTGTGTGTGTGCATGTTTCCGCGTGTTGTGTGAATATGAACTTGTGTGGGATGGTGTGTGTGCATGCATGCACTGTGTGTGTGTGCATGTGTGTGCTCGTGCACACCACCGAAAGAGAAACAGAAAGGGGAGAAATGGAAGCACAGAAAGAAAAGAAAGCCAACAGGAAAAGGCAGAGAAACAGACACATGGAGGGATGGATATAGAGGCGCTGAGTGGATGGAAGAAGCCAGGAGAGGGGAAACAAGTGACAGAGGGCAAAGGCAGAGAACAGAGGGCAGAGAGTCCCAGATAGAGCATAAGACACAGTGAGAGAGGGACTCAGAGGTCCAAGGCCTCCACTCTTTCTGGAGTTAAATGCCCAGATAGGGGAGGCTGGTGGCCTCGGAAGCTTCTGAGGGGAGTGATGTCATCTCCTTGTCAGTTTTCTGTCTTGCAGTCACGGGGTCTGCTGTCTTCGTGCCCAGGTGCCCTGGCTCCAACCCCCATGGCCCTGGGAGATGGTGTGGTCCAGCCATATCTAAAACCTCTTTGTCAAGCCCGTGGTTTTATTTTTTTCTAAGAACTTAGCAACATCAAACAAAGGAAGTCACGCTTGTTCTCTGCCTCAATAAGGTAAATAGTCACTGCCCCAGTTCAGACACCTCCCTTCCAGGACACACACGGGTGGGGATAGGGGCTTGTGGAGGCCTTGGGTTTATGGGGTTCCAGGGGCAGGGCCTGAGATCGAGAATAATAAAAACCGAACCTGGGACTTAGTGCTGAGCAGTGAGCAGGGAGAGGCCTGGACCTGGGGAATGGCCCTGGCTCTAGGAGGACCTTTCTCAAGCCCGTGGGCCAGGAGGCCAACCGCTGCAGGTGACAGGAAGCACTCAGGCCCTGCTCCCCACAGACCTGTCGCACAACTTGGAAACACAGCTTCCCTTGCAGGTCTCAGGCTGTTCATGTGTACAAGAAGACGCTATACTGGCTCTGTGGCTTCCAAAGTGCTCTGGGGATTGCAGAGGCATCCATGGAGTCCCTCAGGGCTGGTGGACAGAGGAGGGGAAGGTGAGCAGAAGTCAGGTCTCCCCTCTGCACTGACCTGAGTGCTTTGCATTTAAGACTATAAGCCAAGGCAGGTGTGAAAACCCCCGATGTGCATGGGCTCCACCTCCCAGCCCAGTCCAGGCATTTTATGATCCACCTTTCTACAACAGGTGGGGAGTTAGGCTAGGGCTATCAGGACCCTGGGACAGAGTTGACAATGAACTTCTATAGAGGACGAGGCCTCTCTTTTCGTGTGATTAGGGGACCTAGACTCTCACTGGCTGGCCCCAGCAATGGAAATTCACCTGTAGAGGCTGCCTCCTTGGGACTGAGGCCCATCTGCACAGAGCTGCGAGAAGTTGAAGGGCATGCCCCACCCTGAAGGGCATGGCCTTGTCACCCTGGAATTTCTGGGCTAGGCAAATCATTAGTTGACATAGTATTCAGCCATAACAAAACAGAGAAGCTACTTCCTTGAAATCAGTGCTACCTGGAAGATAACATATTCTGCGAAAAACCAAGGAGAAACCCAGATGAGATGGCTCATGGGGTCAGAAGGTCAGGTTCAAGCTCCACAGGATGGCAGTGGCCATGCCTTCCCCACAGTGGGCTCTGTCTTGTGTGCCAAGGCCTCCCAGCGGGTCCAGTGTGGTCTGTCCTTCCGCACCTCACTGTGAGCTACCCACTTTGTCAATAAGTGACTCCTGAGCTGCCCCACTAATATCACAGCAGACTGGTCAGTTCATGTTCTGGAAGGATCAGAAAGCAGGTAACCAACAGAAAAACCAAACATCCTCAGCTGAGTTCTCTTTGAGCTTTTTCTCCTGTGGGGAGGGTGGGGGAGGCGGGCACCTACCTGTTTGTGTGCTCAGGGACTGGGGGAAGGTATCCACCGCCAGACTGAAAAATGACCAACTGCTCAAAAGCCAGGTGGACCAATCTGCCAAGTCAGCGAAATTGCATCCTGTTCCATGCGGAGGGTACAGCAAACACAGATGTACACAGCAGAATAGCAATTACATCTGAGAAGAAGATGCTAAATGTTTAAATGCCTGCCTGGTGCCGATTCTTATCAGAGGGATTTTGTGGTGTTGGGTTTTACAGGCAGTGAACTTGTGTACTGCGTTATTTTTCTCTAACTCTCACAAAGTGCTGTGTCCTTATTTTACCACGTTAACAGGTAATATCTGCGTTGCCCTTATGTAAATCATTAGCTACCTCAAACCTCAACCTCAGTTCTCCCACGGCAAAGTTCTTTGCTGGAGTTGTTCTTAGCCAGGGAGAATGCTTCAGAATTGGACCGTCGTTTATTTCTGTTTCTAGGAGCAACCACTTCAGATTTCTAGCGTGTGGGTGGTTTGCATACATGAGTCATGCAGACATTACGTTCTTCCAAAAGAACCAGCCAGATCCTTTTACCAGGCAGGGCCCTCGTTCCAAGCTGCTGTGACCTGGGAGGTTAGCCCCACTACTGCAGCCAGAGGCGACCAATGAGACAATGAGGCTAGCCCCGGTGCCTCAAAGGACAGGGCGATTAGCCTGTGGAAATACTCCAGTGGCCCTTGTGCCTCAGGTCCCAGCTCAGCTTCACCTGAGACCCATCCTTGGCCCCTCCTTCCTTCGCTCCCCTGGAGGTTGCCCCTGAAGGGCGCTCCTGGATAAATCACATGCCCCCAAATCCCTGTCTCAGACTCTGCTGGAACCTGAACTAGGACAGGAAGTAAGTTCCTACATCAACAGTCCTAAGAGCCTGGCAGTCCAAGGTCTTTTCCCCTGTGTCATAGACAGCCCCCCTGAGTCAGTCTGGTTTCTCTAGTTCCCTTCAGAGCTCTGCCCAGGTGGCAGGTCACGGAGGCTCCATGCTGGCATAGAGCAGGGAGACAGCAGGTCACGTCCCTGTAAAGTGCTCTGCCAGCTGACCACGGCTTTGGTGGAGGAATTCTTCCTAGGATGTACCCACAAGGCAACGTGCTGCAGACCTGAAGGCCACAGCTCAAGGTGACGGATGGAGATAAACCCATCACTTTGCGCACATCTGAAGGGAGTTCTGGACGGGCTCTCCTTTACCATACGATGGCTGTCATCTGATATTCCACTTTTAGAGATTTGGTCCTTTATGTTGAAACACAATGTGACTTATTACGCTGTCAGCTGTAAGCAGTTTCACATGAATTAGTTTGTCCCAGAGTCCAATGTGACAGCTGGTCCGGGCAGTGCTGGGTGGGGACAGGGAGAAAGGTTAGGGCCAGAATAGAAGTTTGGGTGAGGGCGCCGGTGCCATGTGCTGGGGTGGTGAGAGGGGCCGTAGCCAAGGTCTGGCTTCTTCCTGGGTTTGCTGGTGATGGTGGTGGGGGTGACAATGATCCACTTTAAACTTCTTCCCTATTTCAGAGTCACACACAGTGAAGAACACATAGTAGGACTTAAAAAAGTTTGCTCCTCAACATAAAGGCAATACTGAGTGATTCCACATACACGAGGTGTCTAGAGTAGTCGAACTCACAGAAACAGAAGGCAGAATGGTGGTTGCCAGGGTCTGGGGAGCGGAAGATGGGGAGCGGAAAATGGGGAGCTGTTGTTTCATGGGTATGAAAAGTTCTGGAGGTCTGTTTTACAACATCGTGAATATACTTAACACTGAGCTATACGCTTAAAAGTGGTTGATGACATATTTTATGTTATGTACATTTTATCACAAGTAAAATTTTTTTTTAAAAAATGCATGCTTTTTAAAGACAATTTGGGCTTTTCATATAGTAGATCCTCAAGAACTGTTTGTTGACTTATTTGCAGAACACATTCCACCCCCTCCTCCGCCCCGCAATCTCCCAAACCTAAGAGAAAAGCTCAAAAAGAAAACAAAAGAAGCAAAAAAGGGCTGAAGACTCTCAGCAACCCTCTCCCCAGTTCTCCCAGATGCCAGCTCCTCCCATATTGGGCTGTTCCCAACTCTGTCTCCTCCCCCCGTCCAAACTCTACCCCTCGGCGGCCCTACCACACTCCAGGTCTCTCTGGTGCTTCCCTCCTTTCAGTTTTCACTTCCTCCTTCTCCGATGGCAACTCTTGCCCTGTCCAAAGCTCGTCCTCTGTCACTGCCATCTTTCTCACAGCCCTCGCTTGTCTTCGCGCTCACTCATCATGTGCTCAGCACAGGCCCACAGGCTGATTTGGGGCTATTTACTGAATTCTTCTAAGCCAGGCTAGAGGGCGGGGGAGGGTAGAAATAGGGGCTGTAGGGGAGGGGACAGTGACCACACTTTCTCAGAGACAGCCGGTACACTTCCTATACAGTAATTTTTCCCCTATCAAGTAGGGGCATTTATTCTTTATTTCTCAGAATTTTATTTGTTTGGATCCTTGTTCAGATATATTCTCATGAAGTGGTGGAACTCGATTTAGTTTACCTAGTTCAACAGGCATTATTGAAACCCACTGAGTACAAGGGGCCATTTAAAGGGTCAGAAATGACCCTCAGGGTGCTTATGGTTTGGGAAAAAGGAAAGAAAAGGTACATGGAAGCCTTCTTCCCAAGTCACACGTGGTCTGGTGACTCAGTCTTAGAAGCTCTCATGAAGCACACAGGGGTCTCCAGAACACATCAGGTTGTTAGAATGGGGCTCTTTCGCCCAGTGTTTCCCCAGGAGGGAGAATCTAATGGACAGTTAAGACTGGACAGTTCCTCAGTGTGTAGGGGGTGTGCCTCATGCATTTTAGGACATTTAGCACTGTCCGTGGGCACTAAATGCTAGGGGAATCTCCCAGCCCATTGTTTCTGGAGTCCTCCTGAGGGTCCCAAACATTTCCATATGCTTCCTGAGGGGGCGATGTCACCTGAGAACCACTGAATTATGGGGTATGTATAGACCTCTCCCCATACATTGCTTTTGAAAGGACATGATCCTAGGACCTGCACGCCAACTCTTAGACTTCAAATCCAGAGCAAAGATGAATAAGAGGGGCTTGGATATGGCAGAACAAATGCGTGGGGGACAAGGGGCTGTGCTGTGGGTCCTGTCCACCGCTCACTGAGTCTAATCCCCCGAGATTTCCAGAGGAGTCCTTGAGAGCCTTGACAATGTGTTGATGTTGTTAGGAGGCCGCCCAGGGGGCTGGCCTCCGACTCCATGGCCTGGGGTCTAAGCCCTGTGGGGAAATCTGAAAGCAGAGATGACTAAGTGTTTTGGAGATGCTAGAGAGCTGCTGGACTGGTGGTCCCTTTCTCCCCACATCTGTGGACGTAGGAGGGCAGCTGTGGGGCTTCTACAATTTGAATGCTTGTGTGCCTTCCCAAATTCATGTTGAAACTTAACTTCCAATCCAATAGTATTAATGTTACCGAAAACTCAGCACTTGTCCCTTAGGCCAAGGACAAGTGGTTTGAGGAGAAGGAAAGAGAGATTTATTAATTTCCCGGAAAATGAGGAAAATGGCAGACTCCTATCTTAAAGTACCAATTCTTTATCATAAGCAGAAATGCAGAGCTTTTAAAGGGAGGGTTTTCAATTCTAGGCTATTGTTGTTCAGTTACAATTGGTGATCCTGATCGTCCCATCTCTGCCGTCCCGTCTTCCCCGAAGACAATCCCGTGACCTCTGCCCAGGAACTCCACCAGGAACAGTTCCCTTGAACCATCTCCTGCAGCACAAAGAACAAAGGACACTCCCCTGCCCCTCCCAGCCACTGGCCTGAGACAGGGATGCAGGTTTTAGTTCCCCAAAAGAGTGAGCGAGGTTTTAAAGAGATAGAAAGATTTTTGCTGTTTTTTCAGGCCATTTCCTCTGTTACATATTCTCCACTGTCAATTTTACCCTTCCATATCTATGGCAGGAGGGGTGACTACTCTGCTTCACAGGGACTATTATGGATCTTGTCCAAATGACAGCTTGGAGGGGCCAGGAGGTGCCAGCAGCAGGAGACTGGAGGAGTAAGCTGGAGGGTAGGTACCCCAGTTGATGAAGGGGCCACTGGCAATAGAGATGTATCTGCCTCATTGGGAGAGCTCCTCTTTTGCAGGAGAGAGGGCCTGGGAGAGCATCAGCTTCAACAGTCTGCCAGGCCCAGGGGCAGGCCCAGCTCAGGACCCCCATTATAATAGGAACCATCTTCTTCCTCTGCTTCTCTTCTCTCTCCAGCCCTCTTCCATCCTCCTCCTGGAAGGTGATCAGGGAAACAGTAAAGATCAGATGAACCTACCAGGCTTCCCACCCAAAAATAGTTCCACACTGGGGAGGGCAGGAGGACATTCTATTTACTGCATTGAGACCATGTTTCGGCCTCAAGAGAATGTAGAAAGGCCTGAGCGACCCAGTGGCAGGTGAAGATCACCCTCACTGGATGAAATTTGAAGACATGAAGGGAGGAAAAGTCAAAGTTGTGTTTTGATCATAATGCAAATGTCACACTAGTTTACATAGGTTTTCATATAGATTAATTTCAGAATAATTATTCTAACTCTGCTCCACTGTGCTCTGTGTAAACTGCTTCAGGGAAAGAGGATCAGCTTACTTAGTAGGAGCAAATATCCTGGCAATATCACAGGGTCTAGCATCGCCTTCCCCGCTCCCCAATTGGGGCAATTGGGCCGTACTGGTCTTCATTTAGACGAACAGGACAAGCTTCTGTAATTAACATATTGTTGTCAACTTGGAATGTCCACCAGCTAAGAAACTCAATGTGTAATTTAGTGTGACTGTTTTTCATTGAATGGGATAGGAAAAAAAAGTAAATTGGCCATAAATTTAGAGAGATGGCACGTGGTGAAACTTTATGGAAACTGCAACATTAGCAGCAGGAGCAAGGCCATCTCCCAAGAGAATGCACAGGAGAGAAATTTTACTTCCTGCGAAGCTCCACCAAATGCCATGAGTGTGAGAAACTCTGGTGTGAGAGTCAGATGTACCAGGACTGGTGCTTCCAGTTCTTATATGGGGGGAGAGAAATGATGGAATGAAGGCTGTGGGTTCTTTAGGGCCAAAAAGGGCTACCCCAATTCTAGGCACTCAGCAGAGTGCTATTTGTGGTCCATGTCCACGACTTTCCAGATGGCACAGAGGGAAGACCCTGAGGAGTTTGCTGCTTTACCTTCAAGGCCAGGCCAAGACAATCCCAGGAGGTCTTAAACCAGCTTGGTCTTCTTTAACAAAATACCATAGTCTTGGTGGTTTAAACCACAGATATTTCTTTTCACAGTTCTGGAGGTTGGGAAGTCCAAGATCAAGGTTCTGGCAGATTATGTTTCTGGTGAGGGCTCTCTTTCTGGCTTGCAGACAGCCTCCTTCTCACTATATTATCACATGGCAGAGAGAGGAAGCTCTGATCTCTCTTCCTCATGTAAAGGCACTAATTGCATCATGGGGGCTCCACCCTCACGATCTCATCTAAGCCTAATTACCTCCCAAAGGTTCCACCTCCTAATACCACATTGGGATTAGGGCTTCCTCATATGAATTCTGGGGTAATACACACGTAAGTATCCTGGGTACAGATACTAGACCCTCTGTTGAATGCTCTCTGTCCTCGCCTTCACCAACACCCAGTTAAGAATATGGGTGATTAAGACTGAGCTGTTTCCCTTCCTACATGCCAGCCTTTCAGGAGACAAAGTGAGGGAAGAAAAAAGTCTCAGTGACACGACAGAGGGCTTTCAATTATTATTCGTTGGGATATATGTGTCTTGTTCCAAAAAAAGGATTTAAGGTGGCTTGCAAGATAAAAATCTTAGCAGTCTGTGAGAGAGATGAGGTAACAGGACAAGGGTAGGGACAAAATACAGGGCCAAGCCTTAAAATAGAAAGCAAATTAAATCTATTTTTCTTAAGCAGGGAACAGTGCCATGTTTTCTGGGAAGCCAATGGCATTCTGTTCCATTTCTCTTTTAAATTAAAAGTTAAGTAGTGTTAGTCTCAATTTAGGGGCCTGCATTTCGATGAGTTTGTTTTGTTTTGTTTTTTGTTTGGTTCCCTGACCTAAAATCTCCATTTCAATAAGAAAAGCAGGCTCCATCACAGGCAGTTGGCAGTTTTCTTGTAACTGCCTTCCTCTCGGGATCTTTTGGTGGGGAACTTGGCAACTCTTAGGGGTAGCAGAGGAAGTCAAAGGTTAAGAAAGAATTGGACAGCCTGTACAATACAAGAACTCCACATTTTAAAAAAGAAAATTTCGGAAGGAACATTCATTTACCTCTAGCATTTAGATGGCTCAGGATTTAATTATTTTGTAGAAGGGAGTAAGACTAGGTAGGCACCCTCCACTAGAACTAAAAGCTCCGTAAATAAAACAGAATTATCTGGATAATTGACTTGACTTTTTGCTTTGGCTGTGTAGGCATAGTGAAACAGAGCAGTGTTTATTCAATTCCGTGATATTTTTATTTGGCGGAACAAAGGCTATCTTTTATTTCAACCCCAAGCCTTGTTTGCCAGGATTCTCTTTATTTAAATGCTCTGCATTAATAAGCAACACCTGTACAGGCTCACGAAGCGCAGTCATTTTTAGCCTCCGGAGTTAAAAAAACAAAACAAAACAAAAACCAGGGAAGTTGGGAGGGAGGCGCTACACAAGTATAATATTTACACTGTAGTGATTTCTCATTGTCTGCGGGATCAAGTCTAATTTCTTAGCCAAGGATGAAAGAATTTGTTGCATTCTGACTCCTCTAACTTGGCACCTCACTTTTCCTCCAAAACTTCCCTGCAGGGACCTTGGCTCTGTGTAAAAATCTGATGGTGTCTCAGGTTTGGGGGCTTATACGTGCCTCCTCAGGCACGCGGTCCCGGGCCTTTGGCTAGCAGGGCCCCAGTGTGACTGCCTCTCTGCCCCTCACGAGCAACCCTCAACCAAGGGTTGGCAGCAGCTGGTGAGTAAGCACCCGCCCAGCGTCCGCCCCTTGCTGCCTCTCAGGTGGAATCCCTTGGGATGGTGGTGTTATGGGCTACACTGGGTCCCCACCAAAGTTCGTATGTATAATCCCTGACCCCCAGTACCTCAGAACGTCACGGTATTTGGAGACAGGACCTTTACAGAGGTGCTTACGGCAGTCAGGGGGCCCCTAATCCAATCTGACTGGGCCCCTTATAAAAAGAGGAAATTTGGACACACAGAGGGACACAGGGTTGCATGTCTGGGCACAGCGGAAAGGCCATCTGTAAGCCGTGGAGCGACACCTCAGGAGAAACCGAACCGCCACACCCTGATCTTGGACTTCCAGCTTCTAGAACTGTGAGAAAGTAGCTCTCTGTTGCTTAGCACCCCACCCCCCACCTGTGGTATTTTGTCACGGCCACCCCAGCAGACTGACGCAGGTGCCCGCCATAAAGACTTCCTTTCCACTGCGGCTCATTGTGACCACTCTTCCTCTCAACGCATCACAGTTGTTTTCTGTGGCGTTCATTTGAAAATTAAACCTCCAAGTCTTTGTTCGATCATGAACCAAATCTTTACTGAGCACCGCTGCGTGCTGGGTCCTGTTCCAAAGCAAGGAGGTCGCCGGACCCTCCGGTTCAGCTATGAAAGCGCCACAGAGCTGACAAAGCCTTCCACGTCGTAGGGCTTAGAAAAGCACAATGTGTTTTCTTTTAAAAAGTCATTATTTTTTCTGATCATTCAAGGAATTAGAATTATCAAAGAATTCGAAAAGCATATAGAAAAGCACGACTACAAAAATAGAAATCACTCATAAAGGTCATTACCTGGGGAGAACTGCTGTTAAGATTTCGAAGAATTTTCTTCCAACCTGATTTAAAATAATATGTATCAGGAGAATGTTTCCATGTTGTGAAGCAGCTTTTTAAAATTATTGTTAATGCTATAATAACATTCTATTGTATAGATTTACTTTACGGTGTTCATGTGTCCCGAGTACTAGTCATAGAAATTTCTCCTATGATAATGACAGGACTTATTCCTAAACACTTCCTACTGGGGATATCCCTAACTGGGCTCCTCAGAAATGGCTTTCCATCACCTTCCATTAATTGGTTAATTAGGAGAACAGTGGTTTACAAAGAGGATACTAAAATAACGAGTATTTCTAAGTAAGAGGTGCACTTGGAAAGTCACCCACTGCCGAAACTACTACCATGGCTTGCCTTTGGAGAAAAATGAGAATGTAATTCCTTTTGGAGTTTTTGGCTGATGAAAGCGCTATGCTCACCTCCTTTCTCAGGATTTTTGGAATGAATAATTAGTGAGAAGTAAAGCACTGCTTTTGCTTATCTTTCAACCTGTGAAAAATGGGTTGAACACAAAAGAAACATGTCGGAGGTAAAATGCTGGTCTTCCTTTGTTTGAATCCAAAGACTTAGAGTTCTGAGAAAATGAAGTTATATACCAGCACCATCCAATAGGACATAATGCAAACCATACCTATAATTTAAAATTTTCTTGTAGTCACATTTTTAAAAGTAAAAACTAATTTTAGTAATATATTCTATTTAACCCAATATATCCCAAATATTGTCATTCACCACGTAATCAAGATAAAAATTATTATTGAGCTATTTTACATTTTTTTTGCCATCCAGTGCGTATTTTACACTAACAGCCCGTCACAGTCTGGACGAGCCACACCTCAAGTCCTCGATGCTGCAGGTGGCAGGTGGCCTCTGCGTGGACAACAGAGCTCTGCACAGCAGAATTCAGTCTCGGGTGGATCCATGCCTGCGGGGTTGTTACCTCTTCCAGGTATCTTAGGACAGAAAAGATGATATGGTCTTTTTTATGTCTTTGAAAACGTCTAGCAGGCAACGTGTCTAAGTTGTTATTAAGAAGTGGGTGAAAGAGACGGAGGGAGGGGCAGAGAGAGGGAGAGACAAGTAAATTAGTCTCAGCTGGGCAATTCCGCACACTTGGCTGACAGCTTGAATTCATGTCCCCAAGTACCAACAGTCCATCTACTGCTGACCTTGTGGCAACTCCCTGAAGGCCACCCAGCTTCCCCCCCCGACCCCCCCGGCCCCTACCATTAATCATACTCAGAGAAGCCTTGCTAGGGAGAGGAGCTGCAGGCACAGTTCTAGAGCAGGATGCCACAACTGGCAAAGGGTTTTTCTTATCAGGGACTCACAGTCAGAGAAAGAAAGTCTCCTTGTTCAGGGAGGGTTGCTTTTGTTTGCTTTTGCTTTTCTCTTTTAGCTGAAGGGAGTTCCTGGGAAAGACGAATGCCATTGGAAGCGGAAATTCTTGCCGGTAAGAAAAAAAACCTGCCCCACGCACACGCTTGCCCCACCCAAGCGGCCATCCCAACTTCAAAGGACTCAGCAACTGTCCCAGCCCCCTCTTGCTCCGAGCTGCCCTAGGGCCAGTCCAGGGAGAGCTGGGCCAGGCCTTCCAGGGAGGCCTGCTCACTTCATTTCCTCTCCCGAGGGCCGGGGCTGCATTTAGAGCAGCTTGGTCCAGAGCCGTCCTTGCTGGTTTAGATCAGAGATGACAAGGAAGACCAGGGAAACTTCAAAACTCCTGGATTCTGCAGGTGAGCAGGCCTGGAAGCAGAGACTGGTGAGGCCTGGAGAGGCCTGGCGACCACCAGGCCTGCGAGGAGGACCCTGCCCAAGTCATACAGCCGGAGAAAAGACAGAGCTGGGAACTGAACGTGTCTGTGACTGGCAGTGCAGCCTTTCTTCCTTCTAATTCATGCAGCACCTTTGAGTAGAAGTTAGAGCCTTTTCTGTGACTTGCTGCTGAATGTCGCTGTGTAATTGTGGGTGTTGGAGGTGGGGCTGTGCACTGGGAATCACACCCAAGGCCATCCCCCGAGCCAGTACTTGGTAGCGCTCACAGCCACCAAAGCAACACTGTATCCCAGATTAGTCGCATTATCATTCAGTGAATATTTGTTGTGCCCCTACTGTGTGCCAGGCACCAGGGGATGCCGCAGTGAACAAAATAGGCAGAAGTCCCTGCCCTTGTCTTCCCCCCAAGTAGGGGGAGCAGGTAATAAAATAAGCAAATTACACAGCAGGCTAGAAGGTGCCAAGCAGGGAAGGAAGCGTAAGGTGTACAGGGAAGAGGAAGGGGAAGGGCTGCCATTTAAAATGGGGTGGCCAGGGCAGGTCTCATTGAGAAGGTGACATTTGAGCACACTCTTCCTAGGCATGGAACATTTAGGCAAGCTCCTTAACCCTCTGACTCCTGTAAAATAGCAATAGCAATAATGATACTTAATAATAGATAAGTCTATTTGGACTGCATACTCTGCTCCCTTCTGAATTCTTTATGTGCATTAAGCTCATTTAATCCCCATAACCCTATGAGACAGGTGCTATTATTAAGCCCATTTTACAGAGTAGAAAATGGAGGCAGAGAAAAGTGAAGTAAGGTTGTCTGAGGCCACACAGCTAATGACACAGGCAGACAGGCTGGCTCCAGAGCCTGCCGCTTTCTCTGGCACCCCTGTAAGGGCTGGTCTCTATTTTTTCTTTTTTTCTTTTTTTTTTTTTTTGAGACAAAGTCTCACTCCGTTGCCCGGGCTAGAGTGCCATGGCGTCAGCCTAGCTCACAGCAACCTCTAACTCGTGGGCTCAAGCGATCCTACTGCCTCAGCCTCCCAAGTAGCTGGGACTACAGGCATGTGCCGCCATGCCTGGCTAATTTTTTCTATATATATTTTTAGTTGTCCAATTAATTTCTTTCTATTTTTGGTAGAGATGGGGTCTTGCTCTTGCTCAGTCTGGTCTTGAACTCCTGAGCTCAAACAATCCACCTGCCTCGGCCTCCCAGAGTGCTAGGATCACAGGCGTGAGCCACCGTGCCTGGCCAAGGCTGGTCTCAAACAGAAGGTCTCCTAGGTGGTTTCCAGTTTCAAAGAGGAAATGCCCATCTGAAAATCTAAAGGATGTGTTTCCAAGCTGAGCACAGCCCATGACTCGTGGTTGATCTTGGTGCTTCCATGCTTCTGTCTCCAACACTGAGTGACTAAATGCTACCCAAACATCTACTGATTAGGAAGCATCACACCGGACACAGCAAAGGATACAGAGAATGTGGCGTCAGGTGTCCTAAGAACACAGATCTCTGCTCTGGACAGAAACCCATTAAAAAGGCAGGATGTGATACGACCAAAAGGCTCACAGACAATTTCCAAGGAGGTCAGAGGGGAGCAGGCTCTGGGCGGTGGAGGCATCAGCAAGACTTGCTCAGAGGCTGAATGGGGATCTTGCCTGCCAGGAGGATGTGACTTGGAAGGGAGCAGGTGGAGGACGTTGCACAGGTAGGACGGGGATGGCACAGGTACGAGGCAGGGGGACAGTGCAAGGTGCATGTGAGGTTGCTCATCAAAAACCACCCTCTTCCACAATCTTTTTTCCAGAAGTGTTGAGATTAATAAGCAAGAAACTGCTACCAAATGCTGATTATCTGCTCTGATAAGGGGGTAATATGCTGCATATAATTTAAAAAACATCAGCAGATCCAAAAGGAATTTCCAGTTGGCTTCAGAACGCAGCGGAGCTGACTTTCTGACTGCATTGCTGCCTGGGATGCACCTCACCTTGGGCCAGGCGAGAAACCACAGTGGCCGCAAGAGAAATCCATGCGCATGCTAGAGGGGGAAGAGCGGGCAGACTGAGCATGGCGCCTGAGTTCTGCTCCCCTCTGTCATTTACACTGAATGTGTGGGCTTCGGGACAACTTCTCTCTGTCTTAGTTTCCCCGTTCTGTAAATGCAGGATATAATCCCTCTTCTCCCTGCACCCCTGCATTTTAGGATCAATTGCGCTGGCCCAGGTGTAGCGGACACTACAGGTGCTCTGCCTAGAGTCTCTGTGTGTTCTGTGTGTTCACCCCAGGTCCTGAGTGCTTTGCTGCCAAAGGGTCCCACCTGAGACCTTCCCTGAAGACTCATCCTTGGGTCACTGCAGCTGCTTGTCCAACAAGCGAAGATCTGGAAAATCCTGGGAGTTCATCACTCCATCCTGGCCCCAGGGGCCTGTAGCTAATAAGAGCCCCTTGCTCCAGGGGGATGAACCCTGCGTGTAATTTATACCCCAGGATTCCCTTCGGCTCAGACTGGGCTGGGACTGCACCTAAAGTCACGGCTTGGCCTCTTCCCACCTCATCGTCCTGTGTACCCCGCTGTCTTGCTGCCTTCTCATGGGAGCATGTCCACTCTCAATCATTTGCCCAGGAATCTTCTTCCCAGTCTGTTTCTGGGCAATCCAACCTAAGACGGTGTGCAACAAAAGCATTTTGAAAATTTGCAAGTAAAACAGACTTCTAAGGAATTATCGTCTGGAGTAACCACAGGCTGGACTGCACAAATCTTACATCTCTGAATTTTCAGGGTTCAGGACAGAACAAGAGGTCAAAAGGGGACCTGAAATCAGTTGTTCCATGATCTCCTCGGCACACTCAGCCTCCGTGACGACCACACCCCGACTTTGTGCGTTCCGTCCATCACCAGACCCACTGGGAGCTGTAAACTTCCTGGGCCTCTGGGGCCTCCCTGCGGCTCGGCCTGCACGGCCTACGCTGTTTTCCACCCAGGGGTCGCCAGCTTATTCCCACTGCGCTCCCGGTGTGACCTTTCTCAGGGCTCCAGGAGGGGGCCAGAGTCCTGAGCGTAGGACAAGAGCCCAAACTAGAGTCATCTGAGCGCCGTACAAGGAAGGCACATGCTTTTGGAAATTGTCAAGGGGACAAATCATGAACCCAGAATTTTGATCAAGGAAACTTAAATAGAAACAGAGGCCATTCATTATGGATTTAGGACTTTTAACAAGAAACACATGCTTAAAAAGCAGGTCCTCAGCATTCAGCCTTGTTCTCACCCTTTCTATGACTGATGGGTTTCCACATTCCAGTGACCTCCATGTGAGCATGGCGACGGAATGGATCCATCAGTATGTTCAGATCCTCTGAGTTTCCTTCTTCCTCATTTAGAGGATATATTTCAATCCCCTTTTAAAAGTAGACCACTTGAAAGACATTAATAGATACGGTTATCTTACGAGGGTCAGCAGTCTTGCTTTTCTAATGGCCAAATTCTTCACACCCTGTCCTATGTGCCTCTCATGCCAACAACCTGAGAAATAATACTTGTGTCTGCATAGTGGTGTATGCACAGTACTTCTAAGACTCGTGTGTCCTGTCTGGCTCCCTTGATTTTGGTAAGACAGGGTAGCTTTGCTCTGGAACTAGACCCACACAAGGGCTGCAGGGCAATGAGCGGCGAGGACAGGGTTGCGGGGGTGGAGGTGGGGGGCAGACCTGGCTGAGACTGGGAGGGAAGTCAGAGAGAGGCATGGTCTAGTGGCCCCCAGTCCTGGTGGGACACAGCTTGGGGATCTGAAGGTACACAGACATAGAATCCGAACCACCAGGCACCTCGCCCCAGCTGAGTGCTGACGAGCCTTCAGTGCTGGAGAGGTCTAGCCCAAGGCTGTCACATGTCCCAAGAGGTGAGCAGGACAGGGAAAGGGAATCCAGGACCAAGCACTAGGGAAGTATGTCATAGACGGTCACAGGAAAGAGTGAGTGAGTGAGTTTGCAGAGGAGAACAAAGCCCAGAACATGGCAGGTGATGCCATAGCAGGTTATAAAGGACAAAGCCCAGACACCAACCTAGGAAATGAGTGGTCGGTGCAGCTTGAAGCTGAGAGCGCAGGGCTGGAGCTCCTTCCATCCGTCCTGGAGTCTGCAGGCCAGGCCAGGAATGAGCCTTTCTGAAGGAGCCAGGCAGGGATGGACCAGGCCTGGATTCAAACCTATGTCCATTGAACTTTGCATTCAATGGCCCCATTAAGTGAAGCCCCCAGGACCAAATGCCAGAAAGTCCTAGTCCTAATCTGCTAACCCTGGTCAGTCTGCCTCAAGGGACCAGAAAGTATCTGTCATGTGGGTCCCATTTCTGGAGCTGAAGAAACAGGAGAAATGGGCTGGATGCTTATGGAACATGCATCTGGTAGAAGAACACAAAACACTCGATGTGGCCGAATTAAATCAACATACAGCCTTGGTCCCTTGTAAAAAAGTCAAAAATCATCTTTTTCCAGTTGAACACATCAAATTACATGAACGCAGATTCCGGAATCTCTAGGCTCTGCTGGAATTCTATTGTAGCAAATATTGACTGACGTTGGTGGGCCGCTGGCAGGGTCTTGTCAATGTTTAGGTTATCTGGAAACCTGACGGGCCGTAGTGGAAAGAATTGTGATCAGGGAGTCAGGAGACCGGCTGGCTCTGCCTCGACTCTGTTACCAACCAGCAGCGCGTCCTCTGATGACCCGCTTCAACTCACTGCCCACACCGCACTCCGGGTTCCTCATTTGTAGGACGAGGAGGTTGGGCTAGAAGATCTCCAAGGTCATTTCTAGCCCTAAAAATGTGATCCTATGACATAAATGGGGTCCCTGTGGCCAAAATTATCTGAACTTAAAATCATTCTGATAAATGTTTTCAGGCTCAGGAGGTGAACCGAGGTGCACTTGTGAGATTCAGATGGGCCTTGTCCAAATCCTAAGTCTACACAAGGCTTGTGGCCTCGGGGAGCTATTTGGAGTCTCCAGACTGGGTGGATGGTTCAGAATTTGGTGACACTACAATAAAGATTGGTCCCTATCTGGCAGAATCCTGCAGTAAACACCACCTGGAGTATTTCCTTTCCCTTTTTAGTTGGACAGAGCTTAGTTCAAACACAGAGCTGGACATTTCAAATGAGGACACAAATATTTTATTGATAATCTGTCGAGAATACTAAAACTGCACTGGCATAGCCCGAATCCAGGCTGTCAGGACAAGACTCCGAGACCCTGATCTGGGGTCCCTGGGGAGAAGCAGGACAGCTCCTATGCAGGAATCCTCCAGCAGCATCTGCCCCCATCTGCTGCTATCCCCCAGAAAAAGCGGGGAGGGTACAGTGAGTTTTTCTTGCAGCGGAAGGTCATCCAAGCAACATGACAATAGGCAGCTTTAGACACACCGTCCAGTGTGATGGGGGAGGGGGGAACTCTGTTTTAAAGAAACACCATTCACAAAAAGTTTAATTCACAAAAGAAAGGGTGAGGGGGTAAGGGGATTCTTCACTCCTCTGAAGTTCACTTAAGTAGGGTGGGGTTTCCCAGCAGGCTGCTTCCAGGCCGAAAGCAGAAAGCAAGCCCATCTGTCTCGTGCAGCTGTCTGGATTCTTGATGCACGAGAGTGGCCTGGTACCAGCGGACGCTGGGCCAGCCTGGGGCGGTGATAAGGGGTGATGGCTCTCTCCAACACTCCCTATGGGAGGCCATCCCTTTGCTGTGTCTACCGCCTGCACACACCTTCATGACATGGGAGAAGACTTTATTTCAGCTGTGAAAAGGATGTACGGCATTAAATGTATCTACTTATCCATGGAGGGTGACCTGGATGTCTCAAAACCACAGATAGCCCCAAATAATTTATATCAAGCACACATATTATTTCCCTGTATTGTTTTTAGAGTCCCATTATAGAATCACATATTTTTTAATGGGAGGTTAGTTTGTTCCCCTCTCTTTTAAAAAATTGTGGTGAAATCATATAACGTATACTTACCTTCTCATCAATTTTTTAAAATAGAGACAAGTTTATTCGTGAAAAATATTTTTAAAACAGGATAATTTTTTTTTTTTGAGACAGAGTCTCACTTTGTTGCCCTGGCATGAGGGCAGTGGCGTGATCACAGCTCATCGCAACCTCAAACCCCTGGACTCAAACAATCCTCCTTTTTCAACCTCCTGAGTGGCTGGAATTACAGGTGTGCACCACCGCATCTGGCTAATTTTTTCTAGTTTTTGTGGAGACAGGATCTTGCTATTACTATGTTGCTCAGGCTGGTCTTGAACTCCTGACCTCAAGTGATCCTCTCACCTTGGCCTCCCAAAATGCTAGGATTATGGGCATGAGCTACCGCACCTGGCCCCTCATGAATTTTTAAGTGCACAATACAGTTATCGTTAGCTGTATGCGCATTTTTGAAAGATTCTACAACTTTTTCATCTTGCATGACTGAAACCCGAAACCCACAGAATAAGCCCCAGTTTCCCCTCCTCCCACCTCCCCCCTCCGTACCAGCAACCACCATTCTACTTATTATTTCTATGAGTTTTACTACTTTAGATACTTCGTATAAATGGAATCTGGCTTATTTCACTTAGCATAATGTCCTCAAGTTGCATCCGTGTTGTAGCGCATGACAGGATTTCCTTCGTGTTCCAGGTTGGGGATCATCTGCTATTGTATGTATATGCTCCCTTTCCCTTATTCATTCACCTGCTGATGGACATTTATGCTGCTTCTACATCTTGGTTATTGTGAATAATACCGCAGGAAACTGGTGCGCGGATATCTCTTTGAGACCCTGGTTTCAATTCTTTTGGCTATGTACCCAGAAGCGGGATTGATGGATCATATAGTCGTTCTGTTTTTAATTTTTGGAAGAACCTCCATACTGTTTTTCATAATGGCTGTACTGATTTACATTCCTACCAACAGTGTGCAAGGTTTCGAATTTCTCCACGCTCTCCCTAACACTTGTTATTTTCTGTTATTGTTGTTTCTGATAGTGGCCATCCTAACCTGTGTGAGGTTGGTACCTCATTGTGGTTTTGATTTACATTTCCCTGATGATTAGTGATGTTAGTTCCTTTCCTTTTTTATTTTATTTTATTTATTTTATTCTTTAAGAATAGCATTTGCCAATTTCCTTGGTATGAATACCATACTTGGTATTTATATTGGTATATTGGTAAATTCCAATTTACATGGTATTTGCCAATTTTCTTGGTGTAAATGCCATACTTCCACCATGGTCAATTACTTCATTAAACTTGTGGAGCTGAGAAGTGATGCATGAGGACACAATTATAGAGTAGTTTCGCCTTACAATAGACGTAAATAAACTGGAGCACAGATTATAGTAAAATATATTATCATAATTCAGAAGCGATGAGTTCTGGGCATTTACTACCTTTGTTTTTAATATAATTTATTTAATTGTAAGTTTACATAATTTGATTTTTAATAATATTTGTGTTCCATAACCAGCCTATAACATTCCTGAAAAATTAGTAATTGGTTCTTATGAGCTGCTATGAGCCAACTCCAGTATACTACTGGCTGGAGTGTCAGGGGAGACTTTCTGGAGAAGACAGGACTTAAGCTGGGCTTTGAAGGATGAATAAGAGTTCGATAGGCTTGGCAGAAGGCATTCTAAGTAAGGTAAAAGCATGGCAAATGTGTGGCCAGTAAAGCAGACAACATGAGTAACAATAATGAAGTTTTCTCCTATTTCTGTAATATTTTAAGTTTAATAAAGTACTTTTTAAACAAACAAAAAAACCTAAAAGGAATAGAAAAGATCAACTAGGCACTAAATACATTTAATAGGCATTTAATGCACATAAAGAATACAGGACACTGAATATTCATGATATACTAAATATACATGTCATACAAGGCACTGAATATTCATGAGGCCTTAAAATGGCCACACATTGGTGTTATCCATTCTGGCCCCATATGTTCCCTGCCAGATAAAATTCACAGCTGTTCAGCAGGCTAATTGACAGCTACAGCTGTGGCCATGTGTCCTTGCCCCTGCGATGGAACAAGTGTATGTTATTGGCCCAGGTATTTTCTGCCTGTGGGCCCCTTTGCTCAAACCTCAGGTCTGGTCCTCAGAATCAAACCATCAGTAGGGAAGACCGATGAGGCAGAGAGAGAAACTGAATATATGAATATCGTAAAATCCAGGGCTCAGATCGTGTGGTCCTTCATCGTGCTTGCACCCTACCCCATCTCCTTCCTCTTGTTTCTTGCTTTTTAAGTTGATTTAATAAACTGTATCAATTATCTATAGCCATGTAACACATTACATGGCTTAAAATAGCAAACATTCGTTATGTCATAATTTCTGTGGATTGGGAATCTGGACACAGTCCTTTGACGCAGGGTCTCTCCCACGGCTGTGATCAAGGTGCTGGCCAGGCTGCAGCGGTCTCAAGGCTAACTGGGGGAAGATCTGCTTCTAGGCTCACTTAAGTGGCTATTGGCAGGACCGGCCAGTTTCCCAGGGGCCGTTGGCCAGAGGCTTCCCTCGGTTCCTCCGCATGTGGGTTTCTCCGTGGAGCAGCTTGGGTACGGCAGCTGGCTTCCAACCCAGGGGTGAGTGAGAAGCAGGAGAGGACCAGCACGACAGCAGCCAGAGTCCTTTATAACCTAATCTCACAGCTGACACCCATCACTTTCGCCAGCTTCATGAGAGGTGAATCTCTAGGTCCAGTCAATATTCACAGGGGCGGGGAGCGGAAAGGGTGGCATCACACTGGGAGCCACTGCAGAAGCTGCCTGCCACGTCAAGTTCTGTGACCTCTGACGGAGCCTGCCCGGTAGTGTGCTTGGAAGCAGACACTGAATCCAAATAATTGCCACACCACAAATCTCACGGTCTCTCTCACTGCACATCTCACAACAAGCTTGACATGGGGCTATTATTATTCATATTATTATCATTATAGCAGAGGAAACTAAAGCATCGAGAGTTTAAGCGATTTCTCCAACTCCACCCAGCTGGCAAGTAAAAGAGCCAGACCTTGAACCCAGATCTCCTCACTTCTAGACTGTAGCCTTTGTCCTTTGTCGTGTGGTCCTGGACTGAGCAGTGTCCCCTCCAAATTCATGTCTACCCAGAACCTCAGAATGTGACCTTATTTGGAACTAGAGTCTTTGCAGTTGTAATTAGTTAGGTAAAGGCGAGGTCATACTGGGGTGGGGTGGGCCCTAAATCTATGACTGGGGTCCTTAGAAGAAGGCCACGTGAACACAGAGTCACAGAGAGAGACACGCACACGGAGAATGCCGCATGAAGAGGGAGACAGAGATTGTTGCGATGCAACAACACAGATTGCCAGCAACCACCAGAAACTGGGAAGCGTCCTGGAAGGATTCTTTCTTAGAGCCTTCAGAGGGGGAGTGAGGCCCTGAGGACACCTTGATTTCAGACTTCTCACCCCCAGAACATGAGAGAATAAATTTGTGTTGCTCTAAGCCACACGGCTGTGGTGATTTGTTACAGTAACCCTAGGAGACTAATGCATATGTTTCCTCTCTGGAGAGAGGTTCCAGCCACAGACTTCCCAAATGTCTGCAGAGGGTTGATGGGCTGCTTAGTGTGGATCTGGGTGCACAGCTGCCCCAGGTTAGGCCCCACCCATAGACGCTGAGGCTCCATCTAGAATTCTTCCCTTGTCCCCTCCTGGTCAGTTCACATCCCGTCTTCTCTAATTCCAAGCCAGTAGCTAATCCAGGGCTGGAGGAGGGGAGGGGACACAGGGAGGAGATTCATTGCCTGTGATCCCAGATGAGAAACATCACAGGACGCAGGCATGGGTATGGGAGAGTTTTCTTCTTCTGCCATGTGACAGGCCAGAGACGAAAATCTCTCTGCCCTTCTCCCACTCATGCTCTTGAACTTGAATGCACTTGAGCAATTGCTCACAGCAGCTCCGCGCTTGTGTGTGTGAGCCTGAGTGCACGGGTGTGCAGAGTTCTCGGTGGCCTCTGCTGCTCGTAATTGCACTGGCTTATAATAAGAAGCGGAGGTCGGGGTTCAGCTGGAAAAGGGGTGGGTGTGGTGGGATGGCCGTGGGACACGTCGTTCTGTGCATCCAAGTTGGCAGGTTCACAAAGAGGAATCAGCAGCATCGGACAAAAGGACAGGGAAGCTGAGAGGATGTTCTTCAGAGTCAATGCCACAGCAAGGGGCTTGTGCTCAAATCCGCAGTTTCTGAAATGCAAGAATTTCCTCTCGTGGGAGGACAAATAGCTCGTCATGTGAATCATGATTAAGGTTTAAAGATTTTCCTTAAAATAGGGCTCAAAAATGCCTGCCAATGTCTGGCTGACCTCCTGGTGGAAGCAGCTGTACCACTTGCGTTCGCCAGGGCCCAATGACTAGGAATTCACAATTTGTGGTCCAGTGGGCTCTCAAGGGGGAAGGGACCTTAGACAGGGTCCAAACCCACTCCTTTGGCAGAGAAGCTTAGGCACGGAGAGCCGCTCCGGTGCCTTCCCTGTCCTCCACCCACCCCAAGTAGGTGCACAAAGGGCCGAGCTCTCTGTTTCTCTTCCTTCCTGCCTCTCTGCTATCTTCTCCTTAAATCCACTCCTGGCTACACAGTCTCTGGCCCTATGTCACCAGTAAAAAAAAAAGTAGTTCAGTTGTGGGCTCCAGTGGGGTGTAACTGTCCATCTCCCCATTCATCTATCCATTCATCCAATTATCCCTCCTTTATATATTTATTGAGCAAACTGTTATAGGTCTACTACAATGCGCCACAGATGTAGAGATTATTAGTGCAAGATCCTTGCTATCAATGAGATTATAGCCTAATAAGAGAGATAAATTCGTATGCAAATAACTGGCCTCAAACTAAGCTCCTTCAGTAGAGTAAGGACCAGGCCCCCATCATCCAGTTGAAGAATGGGAAGAAATATTGTTAGTAGAGGATGTGGTCAGTCTTACAAGTAGGGCCCATCTGCTGACCCGCATAATTAGAAAAGTTAGTGAACTGTATATTTGGCAACCATACATCCTGAAGTTTTATAAATAGCTCTGATTTAAAATATTCTATTCTCTTTTTAGTGCATGTGTCCCAACTGTTGGTCTGGCAAAGCTGGATGGCATGCAGTCAGGATTTTCTGTGCCTGTTGCAATCTTGTCTGCACCTTCCTTCTCTGCCCCAGACAGATTCCTTCTTTGTACTTCAATCCTGGAGTCTCCTGTTATAACGCAATATATCTGTTCTTGGAAGGGTAACAGCCTAAGCTGTATATTAGCTACATTATCAATTACTTGAAGCCCTGCTTTGGACGAGGTACTGCCAGGGGACACAGAGCTGCAGAAGAGCGTCAAGGTGTGCTGGGCCATTGAGCTGAACGCGAGGTGGAATGTGATGGAGATCACGAAATGCTCAGGGGCTCCTCTCACCTCGACTTGCAGCAAGTACTGGGGACGAGTGGGAAGAAGCTTGGGGACGAACCTGAGGAGCCGGGAGAGAGTCAGAGACTCTTTCGTCCATTTCACCCCTTTTCCCAGCGTGAGCTCTGCTAGACGGGACCTCAACGGCTGGGGCTGACGACTCAGACCGTTATAAGCAGGGAGAGTCTTTAAAATCTTTACACTTTAGCTTCATAGGTAAAGGGACCCCTACTCTCTCTTTTCCCAACAGCTTAGAGGATTTCTCTTGGATTAGTGCAAACACATTTTCTCTCTGTGTGGGGACAAATGGCTCCCTGAGAGGCAGATGTCCACTTAACCATGGACACATTTAAGCAGAAATTAGGGAGCATGTCAAGGAATGGCCTGAAGTTACCTAGGGCTTCATCCAGCCTGGTAGCCCTGATATGTGTCCCTCTGCCATCAAGGATGTCCTTGTTTCCTCAAAGACTTTGCCTTTCTGGTGTCTCAATTAGATTGTCAAGGTAATTTAAACTTATGTTATAGAATATGTACATTTGAAGTGGAAATACAAGTTAAGATAGCTTTGTTATAAATAGACATTTTCCTTCCATCAAACTTATTTTGTCTGGCCGGGCGCGGTGACTCACGCCTGTAATCCTAGCTCTCTGGGAGGCCGAGGCGGGCGGATTGTTTGAGCTCTGGAGTTCGAAACCAGCCTGAGCAAGAACGAGACCCCGTCTCTACTAAAATTAGAAAGAAATTAATTGGACAACTAAAAATATATAGAAAAAATTAGCCAGGCATGGTGGCGCATGCCTGTAGTCCCAGCTACTCGGGAGGCTGAGGCAGCAGGATCGCTTGAGCCCAGGAGTTTGAAGCTGCTGTGAGCTAGGCTGACGCCATGGCACTCTAGCCCGGGCAACAGAGTGAGACTCTGTCTCAAAAAAAAAAAAAAAAACAAAAAACAGAAAAAAAATGGCATTAGGCCGGGCGGAGTGGCTCACGCCTGTAATCCTAGCATTCTGGGAGGCCGAGGCGAGTGGATCACACAAGGTCAGGAGTTCGAAGAAGCTGACATCTACCCTCATCACTTCAGAGAGCTGACACCTGCCCTCACCAGCTGAAAGTACCGAGATTTCCCACATCATCTTCCTCTAGGCTAGTGGTTCTCAAAGTGAGGCCCCCAGACAAATAGCACCAACATCTCCTGGAAACTTATGATTCAATTTCTTACAAATTCTCAGGCAAATCTACTGAATCAGAAACTTTTGAGGTAGAGCCTTGTAATCTGTGTTTTCAAACAAGAGTTCCAGGTAATTCTGATGCACTTAAAACTTGAGAACTAACACCCCCCCCCCCACCCACCAAGGTGGTGCAAATGACAGCCGGTAACCAGGCTCCCACAGTCGTTTGGATCACAGCCCTCCCCCTCCTTGAAAAGCAGGTGTGAAACAGAAACTGTCCGGCTCTGCAGTGGTTGACAAGGCTCTT